>JAYJME010003181.1:0-12483 GCA_036873775.1 Costaria costata | reverse complement strand
CCGGGGTACAAGTAACCTACTGTACTCAGTAGTACCAGCACAGCGCCTGGAAGCTGCGCGGCTCCAGCCTGTACACGATCCTATCCAGACGCCGCGTAGCACCGAACGCGACCACGCTGCGACCTGGCGACAGCAGCGCGTCCTCAACGCCGAGTTGCACTAGCCTGTCCTGCCCCCACGACTCCAGCTCGACGTACTTAGATTCAGTCGTCGAGAAGTCGTCGACCACGCTGTCCACCGTGCCGTCGTCCATCACGCGCCACACCGGCGGCACCGCGACGTCCGCCCCCACTACCTCGTCCTCGCCCACGACCAAAGCTCGGAGCCGTCGTGGAGGAAAGTATCCAGCGCCAGATTTGATTTACGATGACGATGACGATGACGATGACGACGACGACGACGATGACGACGGTAGCGGTGGTGGCGGCGGCCACAACGTCGATATCGGTGTTTTTTCTTCAGCGGATAGCCGAAGCAGTAGCACTGCCGACCTCCAATGTTGTACCGATCCTTCGAGAGTAAAACATCCGCTCGACGACAACGCGGAACGACGTGCTCGCCGGGAGGGGGGGAACAAACCCTTGGACAAAACCAACGGGGGCTCGACCGGCAGGGTGGACACCAGGCGCGCGTCTCGTACTTCATCGTATCAAGGGTGCGTATATTGGATTGAGGGCAGAGAGGGCAGACAGGGGGGGGAGGGGCGTAATCCTTTCGTGCACGGCCGTAGTCGTATGACCATAGACCCTCGCATCCCTACAATGTTGGGGTGGAGCACGTCGGGTTTCACAGACCAGACAGGTATTGGGGTGGGGGGGGCTCGTAGTCAGCGATTAGCTATTTTTCGTACGACACCTGGTTTACAGAGAGGTGTCACGTGGAGGATGACAAGCACCATTACGTAAAATAAGCCTTTGCTGGAGTTGCACCCTGCGCTTGAATAGGCGATAGACAACACCGCGTTTATAGCAGACATGATGGCACAAGAATATCTCGGGGTACCGTCCCCTGTCGTGGCGTTCTGGTGCCATCCCCTGTGTGGCGTGCTCTCCAAACCACCCACTCTCCAAACCACCCACGCCCAAGCCTATGATCTGGCCCCGCACATTCGCCCGTTTTCTCTGCTCCCGTGCAGGAAACAAACGCGTCACGACAAAGGGAACAGCGATCATCTCGGTAACCGCCGTCGAGACAAGCCGGGTCGTGAGGCGGGTGCCGGTCAGGATGGGTCAAAGCGTGGCGATACAAGCAGCAGTGGCGGGGAAGAACGTCGTTGGGGCGGTGGTTGTGGTTACGGTTGGGGCGATCAAGGACCGAAAAAACCGCCGGGCAAGGCAGATAGTCGAGGGACCGGTAGTAGTGGCGCGGGCACGCCAAGAGCTTCCGCCGGTGGCTGGTTCGCAGTCGATAGGAGCGTACAAGAAGAGGGCAGTAACAAAGCAGAAGTCAGGGACATCGATTCCCCTTCGGATAGCGTTGCAGGTTCCGAGAGATGGCGCGTGAAGGCGGAGAGAAGGAGGCGGCAGCAGGCGGGCGACGGTGCGGACGGGGGCGAAGGGGGCGAAGACGATAGTAGTGGCGGCGGCGGTTTTGGCGGGTGTGGTGGCGACGAAAGAGGGTATTGCGGCGCGCTGCCGCCCAACGAGAGGCAGAAACAGTGTTTGTCGCTCATGCTGGCGTACGAGAGGGGTAAAACTTCGGACCTGGTGCAATGCGTCATCGTGCGCGATGTGAGTGGTATCCTCTAGTCACCGGCCCGCTCGCTCAACTGCACTCGTTTGATGTTGCTGGTCGACCATAGTACTGAGAACCCAAGATGAACCCAAAATATATATATATACTGGTATGTATGCCCCTCTTTTTACACACCATGTTTTGGTGATGATTACCATGTTCGCCCGGGATGTCAGTTTGTTCAGAGGCGGCTTTGTCAGCTCATGCGCGTCAGGCCACCCGAACAACAACATTTTTTGTTGCTGTTATTGCTGCCGTAGCAACGAGCGGTAACTTCCTACCGAAAAACACCGTTTGAAGGAGAATGGATGGACGCCAACCAACTGCTTTGGCGCCGTCCCCACGCTCGCGACGACGTATACCTTGCCCGCGCAGCGCTCTGGTTTGAACCGTTTGTATCCGCAGTACAGGTTTTTCTTCCAGGGGAGAGAACACCAACTCATGATGGTGGCGCAGAAATGCAGCAAGAACCGCTCGAGCAACTACCACGTGTTCGACATGCAGCGAGGAGGGTTCCGAACGGTGGGTCTGAGCTGTCGCTGCGCCTCGTTAAGGATTATGAGCCTGCAAAAAAATATATACCTGGTATATATGTGGAAGTGTGGGTGGCTTAACCCCTCTAGAGCCGGAAACGGTTTTTGGGGACAAAACAACTTGAAAATAGTGTGGGATATTTTTTGGGATATACCAGGTACCTCGTACTGTATCGTATGCATACTTCGAAGTATGTACGAAGTATACGCACAAGTTTTTTCGCCAGTCAAAAACACATCATTCTTTTAAGAGTTAAAAAGTCTGGTGATGAGCTTCAGCTGATGAGCTTTTAGTGACAACAGGTTTACGTAGCCGGCACATGAACGAGGCTGCACAACACATCTTACACGGCTACGCATGCGCACGTAGGGGGGCGGTATTTTCTGAGTGGACGCTTGGGGCGCGTACGAGTATTACTCCGGAAAACACCTGTCAACATTGAGCGTTCTGGTAGGGAACCGTTCATCCCCTTTGCTGTCTCGGTACGCTCAAGGTATTGCGCTTCTTCGTTCAGCCGAAAGAGCAGGCAACATGTTAAGGCAAGCAGTATTAGAAGACAAGCTATAACAGCACAGCAGTATTCATCCTCGAGCGGCAAGTGCACCTATGGATTTTTTACCCTCCCGTTGTTTCACCCGCTTAATATTTAAGAGCTGCGGAAACTGCTGGCGTGGGAGCGCTAAGTCAAGACGATTGCGCCTTGACTTAGGGATTGCGCTCGTGCTCGATACGCGTCACGATTGACGCGTGCTTGTTTGTCGCTGTGGTTTGCTGACCGGCCTGTTCGCATTCGTCGACTACCCTACCCAGCGACTGAGCAAGAAGAATGGCAACTACCTTGGCAAGGTCCGGACGAACCTCAAGAGGACCGAGGCTACGGTTTTCACCAACGACCAGGCGAGAGCAGCAATGCCCCCAAAAGTTAATGAACCCTCTTTGAACCCTTTTCCTGCTGCACTACACAGAGACATGTATCTAACTCGAATTCCAAATAATGTTTCCTCAAGTCGGGAGTGCAGTCTTCAAGGGGTTACATTAGGAAGGACGCTACCTTCTGTTTGTGAGGATGCACCCACGCGGCCGCACAACGATTTTCACTCATCGGCCGATATACCACTATGATAACACGCGTGCTTTGCACGATGCGTGAATGGCGTCGTCGCCCGAACACGCGCTACGATAGGGGCAGCACTTTTTCACCAAAATATTTCGTGGCCGACGTGTCTGACGTGACTGACGTAACTGACGTGACTGACGTGACTGGCGTGACTGATGAGACTGACGCGACTGACGCGACTGACGCGACTGGCGTGACAGACGCGACCGACTTGACTGACGCAACTGACGTGACTAACGCGACGGACGTGACTGACGGGTTCCTCAACCGAGGAACTATCCTTTTTGTTGCTGGGCGATATATATATAAAGATCCTCAAGCAAAGGAGCCTCGGAAAATGTAGGTGCACCCCCTGCCGTAGCATACCTCGGAAAAAGCAGGTGCAACCCCTACCGTAACATGTCTAAAAAACAAAAAGGTACACCCCTACCGTAGCATGCCTCAGAAAATGTAGGTGCGCCCCCTACCGAAGCATGCCTCAGAAAACGTAGGTGCACCACCCCTACCGCAGCATGCCTCAGAAAATGTAGGTGCACCACCCCAACCGTAGCATGCCTCAGATAATATAGGTGCACCCCCTACCGAAGCATGCCTCAGAAAATGTAGGTGCACCCCCTACTAGTAATAATGATACTATTTGTAACATGCGTTGCTGTTGAAAACTAATCAAACCGCGCCTGGTCGTTAAACCCCCCCCCCCGTAAAAACCGCAAAACAAACCAAATCTATTCACTGCGTATTATGTGTATCGCATAAATGCAGGAGGTGGCCGAACTGGGAGCGATCTCGTTCGAAAAGCCTGGCCTCGTCGACCACCTGCGGGAAGGTAGCCAGCCGCGGAAGTTCTCCGCCCTCCTCCCCGCCCTAGACTGCGACGGTGCGCCGCTCGCGCACAAGGTGGACCCGTACGACGACGACAGCCACATGGTGAGCACGGAGCAGCGTTTTTTCTGGGCTGTTCTTTTGCTCGGGATATGATAAGAGAGGTGTATATCGCGCATCGCACGCTGTAACTCTGCCATCGCACGGAACATGCTGCAGGAAGGGTGAAGCCTTAAGTATAACATATTAAGTCAGTGTCGGGTGGGTGCAGGGGTAGGAAGGGCAGTTGAGGTCATGGAACAGAGCCAGTGTATGCGACAAACCTCCGTCATATCAGCCGGGCGAGCGGTGGGGCAGTTATAATACGCATTTTCTATTTCAGTGCCATCAGGGACCAAGGCTGGCTGGAAAGTAGTTAAACTAGTCACTCAAAAGTGGTTGAGGGCACGATCCCATTGCGTCCATCCGACAACGCGCCGACACACCTAATTCCGCTCATAATTACTTAAGCGTACGATTCCATCGCATCCATCCGACCCACGCCGCAGAACCTAATTCCTAAGGATACCTTTGCCTGCCGCCAGCACGTCCCATGCTCCGTACCGCCGAAAATACATGGTCGATGGCTCGAGGAGTAAAAAAAGCGTGAAACCTGTGATCAGCCCCATCCCTTTTTTTTATGTTTTTCCCGCTGTCCTACGATCCCAACATTTTGTTTTTTCCCAGCTGTCGTACATCAACAAGGGGCGCCACGGCAGCATGTTCCTCCTTCAGACCAGGGAGCCGACCTTCACGAAGGGAAACTACCGCCTCAATTTCAGGGGGAGGGTCACGGTACCCTCGGTCAAGAACTTCCAGCTCGTCAGCCCCGACGACACGCTGCACACCGTGTGTCAGTTCGGCAAGGTACGTACGTACCGCCTTTTATATTTTTCCAGACGACCTACTGTAGCCGTGTCAGACGAAACGATTTCCTCGGGTGGGTGATATAGCGAATACCAAGGCTACGGTATGGGGGGGGGGGGCGCCCCGTTTTGTTGATTTGGGATTTTCAGTATGACCGTTATGTATCAGTTTCGTGCCGGCTCGGGCTATTGGCCTATTATCGGATATGATACCTAGTACTTGGCTGGCATTCTTGATGGTGCATAAAATGTGAGCTCCTACGTACGAGCCCTCGACTTACCTCTACCCTTTTGGGATACTAGCACAATGACTTGAAACCTTATCCCGCTTGGAGCTAACGAACGCGTTTTCACCCCGCCGTGATCGATCCGTTATTTGGCGGGCGATCGTCTGCCTGTCTGATCTCCTGTGTATCTGTAACATTATGTGGCTTGGTTTCCCCATGGGCGGCATGATATATATATTGTTGCGTCGACTATCTCGTCAAGCCGAGCATGCATGGTTGATCGCATCCATTCCGCGGCCGTCTGAACCTTACTTGGGAAGGACGGAAGCACCGCCTGAAAATACCCCCAGGCGATCGCCAAAAAGAGACGTGTCCGTGTCATCTCTCGCATTCCCCACGGACAAAATTAGAAACCAGGTACCACTCTGGATGGAAATATAAGGAACGTGTATTCATTAATATCAATACCAAATGGTCCTTATATTTCCGACCAGAGTTGGTACGAGGTACCAGGCCCTACTCTGTGAGTATATTAATAGTCACTTCACGTGAGTGGGTACTTTCTGCACGTTCTTCTTCAGGTTACCGAACATACTCATACTAGTTCGAGCCTATGAGCTACCAGGGTATGACGGTAAGAGAAAGGATGTTCGCTGCCATACCGTATGTAGTCCATTATAGGTTCGAGCACGTACAAGTTATTTCACTTTTGTGCCCCTTCCCCGTCACTACTGGGTTGGAATGGTTGAAGCCCCCGGTATCCTAGCTTCCTGCCTGACCCCCTACGAGTACTCCTAGCTCTAAATGCCTGTAGCGAAACTCGTCAGTCAAACAAGTTTACCAACAAGCGACAACAAACAAACAGCGTCCGTTTCTTTCGTCGCCCGTCATCGCCACCACTGCCACACCACCACCAGGTGGGAGAAGACCGGTTCCACCTGGACTACCGCGCCCCCATCAACGCCTTCCAAGCTTTCTGCATCACCCTTGCACAATTCAATTTCTGAACGCCAGCCAGCATCCATAGTCCAAAAGACCATGGGCGCGCAAGCAGACTTTGATGGGGGGGGAGGAGGTTGGCGTTCGGTATTGGTTCGGCTGTAACGGGCGCTAAGCCCCCCCCCCCAGCTGTGCGGCTGCCGGTGTGCATATATTATCATGGGATAGTGCTACGTTGTCATACTGCGAACCGGCGTCTGCTCCCTGGAGTCAGCTCTTGTGTTTTTAGGACGATTGATTGCACACAAAACAAAATAACGATTTCGGGGCACCGATGTATACAGGTCTGCAGTACATATTTGCTAACCATGATCGACAGCACTCCTTGCAGGCATGCCCTTTGTTCAGGAGGGCCAGTGGCTTCCCCGCGAGCAGCCAACTCGCGATTGATTTCCTCTCTTCACGGCGAAGACGTGCGGGGACATGCCCGCAAACTGAGCGAATTTGGTGGTGTGACGCACACAAAGCGAATACACCCCCCCGGCCGGATGCCCACGAATATACGCACGAAAATGTTGTTGGTATAGTAAGCAAGAAAGAGCGCAAGGATCTTACGCGGAGGCAAAACAATCCCTTTGGCGCTCTACGACAGCGGTCGGTTTTACCAAAACACTACTCCTCTCGTATTTCTACTCGCAAGAAAATGCTTACGGTAGTATTGTTAGAAGCGATCCCCCAGCGAGGGGGTTGAGATGGAAGAGCACAACAAACTACCGCCACATTCCCAGCGGGGCTGGGCGGAAACACCAAGTTGAAAAAGGTACTTCGTATAACGCCAATACTACAGTCCTGTACCCCCGAACAATCGGCCACATTTCCCTAGCGACCCCCGGCGATGAGCGGGGGGGGGTGTACTCAAATTCGTGTATGGTCGTAGTCGTATGGCCATAGACTCTCGCATCCCTACAACGCCGGGACGGAGCACGTCGGGTTTTCACCAACCAGGCAGACACTGCTTTGCACCAAGCGCGAGGCGACGTGAGGTGCTCGGTGAGTCGCATGAAGTGAAGCGGTGAACTGCATCCTACTAAGAGTGGGGGGGGGGAGGGGAGATGGGCAGGACAAAAAAATGAAGAAAATAAAGCGTGTGACTAATGACAAAGGCCGAAAACGGTGAAGTTAAGCACCCCACGAGGCAGCCAAAAAGCTGGCCACAAAAAACATGTAGCGGGGGCGTGCTACGATAGAGGTACGAGTACTTTTTGGCTTTTTTGTTTCTGAATGAAGGAGCCCCTTAACCCAAAATCGTCAGGGTGTCATTTTTGTTTTGCAATATGATTGTTTTGTACACCTGGGTCATGGGTTTTTTAATCGGGTTGCATTTTTGGTTGACTCAAAACCAGTATGTGGGTGAAGTACGGAGCTCCTAAAGTGAGGAGCCTCAGAAAAAAACAGGTGCACCTCTATCGTAGCACGCCTCTTTAGCAATAAGATTGTTTGAACTATCTAGCTAATAATGGGTTTTTTAGTCGGGTTGCACTTTTAGTTTCATCCCAAAATCCATTTGCGGGGGAACTACAGAGCTCCTAAAGGTCAGGAGCCCCAGAAAACAGCATCATGGAACAACACCTCTATCGTAGCATGGGACATTTTAGGAGCTCCATATCACACCCGAAATTGTATTTAAGCAAACTGAAACGGCAGCCCGATGAACAAACGCATAGACTAGGCACTTAAACAAAATCACATTGCTAAACAAGAAGGAGCCCCAATATTCAGAAACAAAAAGGGCCGAAAGTGCAACCTCTATGGTAGCATGGGTCTATTATTATAGGTATCCGACGAAACATATTTGTGTTTTTTTAAGGATTTCTTGGGTCTTAGTTCCCCGGTTAAGGAGCACCTCGTCCGTCAGAAACAAAAACATGGCCAAAACGTGACACCCCTATCGCGGCACGCCTCATTATTTTCATTTGTCTTGGGGGGGGTACTGGGGTATAGAGTTAGGGCCGGCCATGTTATGTGTCTCGTTGGGTTGAGCGTGCATATTTCCTCAAGAGCAGTTTCTGGGCGTGAGTTATTTGGAGCTCTCATATAAGTCAGGAGAGATTCAGAAATGTTTAAGTGTTATACCACCATACCCCTAACGACACGCGCTACGATATGATAGGGGAAGTACGTTTCGGACCAAAATATGTGTTTAACTGACGCGTGCTACGATAGAGGTTGCACTTTTTGTCTTTTTGTCCCTTTTGTTTCTGAATGACGAGGCTCCTTAACCCAAAATCGTCCGAATGTCATCCTTGTTTGGCAAGATGATTTTTGTAATGCCTAGTCCACTGGTGCTCGTTCATCGGGCTGAGCTTCCAGTTTTACTCAAAAACAGTTTTCGGGGGTGATATGGAGCTCCTAAAGTGAAGAGCCCCAGAAACAATATGGTGGGTGCACCTCAACCATCGTAGCATGGGTCAACTGTCGGGAAGTACTGCGCCGAATGTTGTTGGGAGGTCCAAAGATATGATTTTAGAAAACCTGTGCCGTATGCCTAGGCCGCGGGATCGCTAATCGGGTTAAGCGTGGAGGTTTTCGCAAGGAGAGCAGTGGTTGGGTCAGATATAGAGCTCCTTTCGCGAGGCGCCTCAGAAGTATAGGCGCTACCTCTCCACCGTACTATTACGGGGGACCATAGTTAATAGGACCTACTGTAAACACAACAGGACCTACTGTAGACACCAAAACCTACATATTTCCCTAGTTTTGCTAACAATATTTGGTGCATTGTTTATAGGACCTACTGTAGACACAATAGAACCTACTGTAGACACCAAAACCTATTTGTTGCCCTATTTTTGCTAACAATATTTAATATTTGGTCCTATTTACTATGGTCCCCCGTAATAAACGTTCATTACATTTCCGCCCACAGACAGTGGTACGTGATACCTGGTATGTCATACCGGTATGATGATGATCTCACATTGAGCTCATTTCCCTGAAAACAGTCCGTCGTCACAAACCAGGCTAAAAAAATAAAACAAAATAGTAATAATAGGGTAGCTCTCGCTCGGAACTCGCGCTGGTGGGTATTTACTACTGTCGCCAACTGTCTGCGCTAGGAGAGCATGTAGCCAACACTGTTTCTCGGAGGTTTTCGGTCGGACCGCGACGCGGATCCCCGGCTTCAGACTTTCTACAGGATCTCCGGCTTCAAATTTTCTATTGGGTCTCCGGCTTCAATTTTTCGATAGGACCTCCGGCTTCATGTTTTCTACAGGATCTCCGGACCCCTGCAGTTTTGAAGGATCAGCGTGAAACCCTATGATATACTGTGTACGCTACACCGCGCTCTGGACGGTTAGCTTGCTCCAAGAAGTGCCCGTCCCCACCTCAAATTTACAACAGGGTTCACGCCCCGAAGCCGCACAAGTTCCCAGGCACTCCCCTACACATGCCCACAAGGCTTGTCTTTTCCTCGACCGCACGTTCGAACGCTAGTAATAACGAGCGAAGCGAGTTGCTACAAGAGCACTTCAGCTTGTTTTTAGGTCGGACGGGACGCTCTGGCAATACGTACCAGGTAGGTACTGGTAGTTATACCAGGTACTTCGTAGTATTACAGCAAAACATCAAGGATTGTCGACGAGGAGTCTAACGCTAGTAATATTGGTGGTGTGATTGGTGAGTAGGAAAACAAGTTTATTTCACAAGGAATCTGTCAAAAGTTACAACAGTTACAGGTATTCGTAGGTTTGTTTTAATAATTTAATACCAAGTTTTCTTTTAATGAGGCCGGTTTTTTGCCATATTGCAAAAACAAAACTCTTCATAGCGGGGTGCGCACAGGCTTCCATTATTCAATTAGGCTGTCCGGCTTCGTACTGTTTATGTAGCATTCGTGATTCGGGGATATTTTTTATTGTGAAAAGCTATCCTCTCTCTGCAAGGAGCCCTGCGATATCGCGTCTTCTTGAATAGTTTTAACGGTTTACCTAACGTACCCGATACGTTCCTTCTCCTTGGGACTGTCTTTGCTCCTATTAATATTACAGATACCTATGTACCTATTGGTAAGACAGATTCCTTGTACAGTGGAGAGGTAAATAAGGCAAGGCTGCCTCGTACTCGTAGTAGGCTGTGTGCGTTCGAAGGAAAAAAAAAGCATTCCCGCCGCGAAAACACACACGCGCAGCAGCAGCACCACCGCCACCAGAACTACACCGCAGTACGGTGACCGCAGGCAATTCGTGGCGGCTTGCGACGAAACAAGTCATACGCGTTATAGCCCCAGCCCGCCCGCTTCTGCAGACGGCGGGTCTGTGGAAATCGGTTGGGGATGCCTGCATGACCCTTAGCGGCAACTGGGTATGATACAACAACCGTATCAATGCGATGACCTCAAACAGATGCTCTCGCGCAGAAGGTACACGCGCTCTACGTTCGCCCTAAATACCTGCCAACCTATGATACGACACTGCCTGCGATCGATGTAAATACCTGCCGAGTGTAAAATGTAGCTGTACTCATCTGTGTACCTTTTGTGATAGACCGCAGGGTTGCTGCGCGCGTCGTACATCTCTGCCCGACCCGTCGACCCAACTCTTTACAATCGCCAGGAAGTTGCACCAACAACACCACAACAACCACCACCACCACCACCACCCCCACCCCCACCAACAACAACAGCAGCAACCACGCGACACCACCCCCGTAGGCGACACACACGGTATATATATACGAACGAACGTGTCATTTCTCGGTGCTTGTTACTACGTGCCGAGACCGTAAATTGCCGTTCCTGTCTCAGCTCACCCCATCCGCGGCACTCCGGGGAGGCGCGGAGCCGGCTGGGCGAGAGGAACAATGCAATCTTCGTCCACGGAAAAGTCTTGCTTGTCCCTGCCCGCTACAAGCCACGCCTCGAACGTGGGCGTCGACAGCATCGCCGCGCGCCTGGCACAATACTCGCGGTTCGCGTTCTTCAGCCTCCAGTACGCCCGCCGCCTGCGGGAAAGGAAACACCCTCCCCCTCCTCCTCCTCCTCCTACTGCCAGGTATATGCTTTTTCTTAGAGCTCCGTCTCCACAGCCGCCGGGTGGCACCTCGAGGCCCATACCGGGGGGCGGGACCTCAGAGCCCCCTGCGGGGGGAGCGACTCGTGGTCCCAAAGAAGGCCTGTCCGCGGCAGCACAAACCGCGGGAATTTCCGGCGGAATGTTTTTTTCCTCCTCGCCCCCGCGGACCGGTGCGGTATCGGGGCCGAAAGGGGAGAGGAGGCCGTCGTCGTCGCAGTCGTTGTTGAACATTGGGGCCGATCGTGGTAGGTACATCCGAGCAGCCGTTTCGGCGGCCTCCAGCAGGACAGCGCGGCATAACCGCGACCTGTTCACGGGGGGGGTGCGGTGAGGGTGATTTAATTTTTAGTTGGTTTTTCGAGGCGAGGATATCGGGGGATCGGTATGTACACGAAGAGGTTGGCGCGGATTGCGGGGAACGCGTCATGTTTACGGCCAGCAAAACACCAAACACGACGATGGCGCGGCCGCCCCAGATACATACTATTAAGGAAGCCCCTAATAAGTAGGCCCACGGAGCCCTCGGCGGCGTGTGTATTGCGAGAATAACGACGTGAATCCCGGATACAGTTCGTTTAAACAACGTGGTTGATGATAGGATAGCTGAAAAAGATGCTACATTCGCATTCTTCGGGCCAAATTTGGGAAGGATATTGTACCCATCCCCCGTTTGTGGGCCTACTTGTTAGGGGCCTCCGCAATAGTACCAGCACAGCAGTACACCGGTAAAATACCTCATGCGCAGGGTCAGCACTCCCTTCGACACGGCGCCCTGTCTCCTGCCGGTAGCCGACAAGGTCACCTCGGCCTGAACAACACTGGCGTCCCCGCCGCCCGGGCCGGCCCCCATACCCGTGCCCAGCGCGTCAATCCAGTTCAAGGCGGTGCCGCTTGGAACCGCCGCCGGCTTGCGGGGGCGTTTCTTGCCCAAGTGTTTCTTCCCTCGATTCTCGAGCGTGTGCGCGGTGGTCGACGGACCCGAAGGAGGGGCTGGCCCAGAACAACTCGGTAGAGGCCGACCTTCCGCCAAGGCTCGGAGCTCGGACTGCGCTGGGGGGAACGGCATTTTATTTAGGCCGGAAAAAGGACGAGGCACGGGGGGGGGGGGGGTGGACCTTTTTAAAAATTAACAC
>JAYJME010003180.1:0-12484 GCA_036873775.1 Costaria costata | reverse complement strand
CCGACCGACCGACCGACCGACCGACCGACCGACCGACCGACCGACCGACCGATCGACTGACCGATTGATTGACCTGACCCACCGATCGACAGACCGACATACCGACCGACTGCTCAACCAACCGAATGATTGACCGACCGAACAAGCAAACGACCGAATGACCGAATGACTTACCGACCGACCAACCGCCACTCTGAAACGATCTACGTGTATCCAGCCCTGAACCGTCATCGCCAGCGGTCCACGCCCCGATGAACATGCCACATGACAAATTGCACGAATTATTTCAGCTGTCTGCTTTGCATCACCTCCATTATATGTGGCTCGTTCCCTGTGCCTGAGTGGATTCTATATAGGTGGCTCCTCTCTTGTGCCTGAATAGGTGTGCTAAATAGGAAACCTCTTCGCTATGGTGCTGCTATGATCCTTCATCAGGCTCACCCCCTTCACAAGAAACCACCCCCGGTGATGAATACAGCAAGACTCAAAATGAAACGCGCCAGTCAGGTCCGGGGTTTGTTAGATACCACCCCACCCCAAGATACTGCCGCGCCCGGTTAAAACATAAACGAAACTTATTACCACCCGGGAGGGTTTATGAGGCCACATACGGTACTGTAACCTATATACGAAAAGAAGAAATATTATCACTCTCTCCTTTCCGTCTAGTCCTTGACTACTGCCCGAACAACTTGACGGGGATACATGATGAACGAATAACCTACTATGACATAGTGAGCGACACATACTCTGAGCTGGATATCCTTTGGGTCCCACTCTCCGATGACCTGATACCCGAAAAGAAAGCAGAGATATACACTAGACCGACCACCCCACCGACCGACCGACTGACCGGCAAGCTGACATGGTTCAAGCGCATCCAGCCCGCATGCCCTCATCACCAGCTGAGATATGTTCCCTGATCAGATGAAACTCGAGCGTATCGAGTTGTACCAATTATCCCAGCTTTCTCGGTCACCTCCTGCTGCCTGGGTAGGTGTGCTAAATGTCACAAATCTTCCCTGTAGTACTGCTATCCCCCATCGGTTTCACCCCCCTTGCTAGAAATCACCTCCGGCGATAAACAAAAACTCGAACAAAAACGTGCCAGTTGTTTGCGGGGTTCGTTAGATACCACACCAACGCAAGATACAAGCGTCGGGTTAAAAAAATGAGGAACCCAAAAGATGCACCACGTAGGGTGGTTTTTGAGGTTAAATGCGATACTGTAGCACCAAACCGAGAAAACCCTACACAAAGTTTTTCCCTCGCATTAACACCAGGACAACTTGAAGGGGACACATCATGAGAAGAAACACTAGTGACAAACACGACGTGTACTCAGGGCTGGTCAACCTTTGGGCCGCACCCTCGGTTGGCCTGACTTCCTGCTAGGAAGCAGAGGTAAATACTGGACCAACCAACTCACCGACCGACCGACTGGCCGGCAAGTGGACATGATCCACGCGCATCCAGCCCGCATTCCCTCATCACCAGCTGTGATGTGTTCCCCAACCAGGTGAAGGGGTGCCCTACTTAGGTGGATAGTCTATGGCTCTTGCCATGGTACCCTGCATTGCACTCCATGGTGTGTCACATGGTTTGCCGTGGTGTTCCATGGTGAACGCCTGGGATTCCATGGCACACTCCGTGGTACATACTATGGCATGCATCTTTGCCTTGGTAAATACGATGGGATGTAATGATACTCCTTTAGACTCGTCTACGGTTTACCTTGGTCCCAAGACACACAACTATTCCGTGAAAATGGTTACCTGCCAATCTGTATCCCACGACACCATCCTTGGTTAACCCTGGCACTTCACGGTAGTCATGGTGCAACCTACATATACCCGCGATGGGATGTGCCATAGCGCCATCCATGGTTATAAATGGTGCAACAAGTGGACACGCGCTATAAAACGTACAATAGGATAGCCCATGGACCAACCAATGAACTTCTCCGCAGTGAACAGCGCATCACCCCACTCCTAACCCTAACCCTAACTATCCCCCGTGCCACGTCCCACTCCACTGCTGATATCTGTGGTTGGCACCATGGTTTACCAGGGATGCTACCATGGATAAGCCCGGATGGTGTCATGGCACGTCCAATGGCTGGTATCCTTGGATTGCACCATGGTTAACCGCGGCCCCTACCATAGTTACACCATGGTTGGTACCATGGCATGTGCCACAAGGTGTTCAACTTAAGTAGGTCATGGATGGTGTAAAGCGGCCTTCATTTGACTAACTTCAATACGATATTCCAACCGTTCACAACCCTCGCCTAACCCGGTACTGGTACCTCCTAAATGCACACCGAATCTTCCAAAATAGCGACTTTTTCGAACCCTACACCCGTTGCGTCAATGCTAGGAATATCCATCTGTCCCGTCATATACTTCACACTCGGACGGGATACTAACTGTCTCCTTCAATTAGCAGGTTCTCTGTTACCCTAAACATTGCCGGATCGAACGATGATCGCGTCCACCAACCCCATTTTCATCCACTTCTATTGAACGCAAACCTACCCCCTCCATTCCAGCTAAACCACCACAGTAACACCACCGGAAGTTCAGAAAATAATGTCTCAGCGCAGCTGGAATGTCTCCATACTCATTGAGTTCGTCATGCAAACACTATGTTGCAATGTCGAGCATAGTTGCGTATTGGATACCGCTACCTTCTCAACCAGTCCCCTCAGCAAGCGAGTGCTTACATCGAGTGTTTTCAACCCACGTGGCAACCATCTCGCTCCCTACAACAAACACAACGCCAGGATGACATGCTGATCTACACGAACCCTGGGCGGGCCAATGTTCGTGAACCATTCACGGTTGACCTGCTTTCTGAAAGAAAACAGGGGACAACACTACGCCGACCTCGAGCCACAAACAGCTCCAATTCACTAGCAGGTGGTGACGAACTCTCGTAGGTTGCATGGTGTACATTCTCCCGTCAGGATCCTGATACCTCCTTTACGACAGATTTTGTTCAAACGGACAAACAAAACCAAGCAGTTCTTTTGAAATCAACAAACTTCTATTGTTAGTATAAACAGCTGAAACACAAATGCCGGGGAGCGAGGGAATTATGGCTACACTCAACCATCTATTGCACAAAATCAGGGGACGGGGAGGAAAAGCCCCGACCCGCGGCTGAAACAACGCCAATATATCGTGACCATCAAACTGCAAGTATTCTAGTACACAATATCAGGCCCAAAACCTTACTACCTACTATATTAATACAGGCAATGGGTCTACGAACTACAGGAACAGCTCCCAGCTAGCTGTCCATAGTAACAAAAACTGTAAATGCATACAAAATCTCCCCAAATAGGGAATTATAAAATACTACCGCGTTTACGTCAATGTTCGGAATATCCATCTGTCCCGCCAAGCATTTCTCACTCGAACGGGATACTAACTGTCTCCTCCAAATAGCGTGTTCTCTGTTACCCTAAAACATTCCCGAATCGAAAGATGATCGTTCCCACTTTTCACCTATACTCATCGATTTCGATTCAACGTAAACCTACTCTTCAGGCATGGTGATCGACACGCATCCTGTGCTGGCCAATGTTTTGCTCCCCACTCTCGGTTGACCTGCTTCCAGAAAGCAAACAGATTTAAGCACTCGACCGACCGACCGACCGACCGATCAACCGACCGACCTACCGACAGATCGAACACCATGCTGGCATGATTCACGTGCATCCAGCTTACAGACGCTTGTGGTACGACAACAAATACGCGTCCTTCGTCAAGACCTCGGGTGTCTTGACAATGGAGAACTTGTCGTCGTCGTACCGACACCACGTGTCGGCGCCGGTGCGGGTGCAGACTGTGTAGTGACCTCGCTGGTGTTCGACATCACCCGCCTGGTGATTCCGGCTGGCATGATGCACGACCGCGTCCAGGTCGTACATAATCACCTCCCCTGTGGAGGTTCGTGGTGGAAGGGTGGCAATGGTGACAGCGGCAATTCGTGTTGCCTAGCACACAGACCAGTCGAGGGTTAGCATCAATAGGAACAACACGGGGATGCTACAACAAAATAAGCAACGGTCTTCCACGACGTCTCTTTAAGTATACGCCCACCCGTCTTTCGGATGCCGGTGGGTGTACATGAGGCCATCGACTGAGGCGCGGCACGGTAGATATAGCACCTCAATTTGGTTAGGCTCGTCGATTGGGAAGCTCTATTCCTCACGAACAAACAATAACATATTTGAGAAAAATTGAAAGCACGATGGAATGAACAATCCCGTGGCCTAAGCAAGCACCAGGTGACGAATAACGTAGTAACCCACCATCAATGGTAGTCCAACGGCCATATTGGGTAGTTATTCAGGTGAGGAGACACGTCGGTCAGAAGTACGTTGGCGTAAAAGTGCTCTCAGGCATGCTCTATCGTAGCGAATGTTTATTATTAATAGATTAATAGTCTACTATACATAGATATAGTCCTCGTGCGCCATTAGGTCTCCCGTCGGTGTCGGCGAGAGGTGAGTGGATACTCGTCGGCTCAGCGGCAAGAAAATAATAGCCATAACTCACGATCACTACGCTGTCAGACCTCGAAACGAAGACTTGCGCAGCTAGTGATCTGTGAGTTTTTGTGTTTCTTCGTGTTGTTGTGACTTCTCAGTCATCAACAACGGATCGGGTTCGTATTTTCCTCGACATACAACACGTCAGCGTTCACGGTCGCTACCAATGTGGGGTGTCTACTAAAGGTACGGCGCCCTCGTGGATTCTGAGCGGACACAAACCCGTACAATAGTGTGCTAGCTGTAACACACGGGGATTCTTACCTCCCGATCCCTTCCCCTCTTCGGTGTAGGGACCAACATTGAGGACTTTCGGGACGGTCACCAGATAGTTCAGCTTCTGCCTCTCCCCCCTGCAAGCAGTGGACGATATAACCCGGAATACATGCAAATGGAATCGCCCGGGCCGTAGGGTGAACATCAACAGACTCATGGACACATGACGCACTGAAGCAACCGTCGAGCAAAAGTCGGGGCACTACTTGCGGTGTAGAGGTGATGGTGGGTTGGGATTGGATGTGCATGGAACACCGGCTAGACGCAGTTGGGATATCCTGTTTTAGTTTTGAAACTGTAACCTCGGCAACGAAGGGCCCGAGAAACGGCCAATTGTGGTGTGAAGCCATCCAGGTCACCCGAGGTTGGTATTACACGTCCTACGTACGACCTGTGGTAGACGTGAGGGGATCTTGCTTTCTTTTCAGGGCATGAGGCTGCTCCTAACGTATCCCGGTGGCAAGCCCGATGCCAGGATCTAGAATGCAGCCTATTTAGTCCTATGTGGTTTCCAATGTCTTATTAATTTTGCGGAGGCGACTCGCCGCTTCCTCGACAATATATAGGTCCCAACGATTTTAGCTGTTGGGGCAACTAGATATGTAGACTAGGGTGCATGTGCGTTATTGGCCGTATAACGTAGGTCCTCTCAAAGGTTGTTGTCTTCCTACGGTTTAGACAAAACAAAAGGGTACAAGTACGAAGCAGCCTAACCCAGCAATACCCTGTTGTAGAAATAGCTTCCCAATAGCAATGACATTGGTGGCTCGAATTTACAGTATAACTTGCTCCTGAGCGGCCAATCGCGAGTAAGGCCGCTCGACTTAACGTTATCAACGTGAAACCAAACAGGGAAACATGTGATATTGGCGCCGGAACTTTGCGTCGCGACATTTCGAGTTTGCTACTACGTGTAAAACTCACTTGTCGTCGCCGGAGAAGCGACCAAGCTGAAGCATCAGCCGGTCGGGGCTGCGCACGAGTACAGGCGATCTCGACCGCCCGTCGGGTGCTGACTGCGGATCACGTAAAAGAGGGCGTGACGATCGAAAGAGTGATATCTCCAGGACACTGCCTCAACCGGCCCGGCCGTAACATGTGCGGGAATATATATGTACTTCGTATATACATATATATATACCTGGTACGTATATATTTCGGCAGCGGCCGTAAAGCCCCCATAACCAATCCGGAACGCTCTCACAAAAACTCTTAGACACGACAATCATGTGGCGAAAGACTCTACGACTGATATATAGAGAGACACATTGCACCTGGCTCCATGTGCGGGACGGGTCGGGGAAGGAAAGGAGAGACGGAAACGACTGCTTAGAGGGAAATGTCAGCTGAAAAGACAAACCACAGAATGTATGAACATGTGGCAATAGAAAACGCTGAATCTGTTGTTCGTGTCGTGTCCGACAATGTCTAAGAGGTGAACTCAACCCTTGGCAACCTGGCATTCATTTTCAACTGGACTATAATTCTGCTGAATGCCGACAAAAGCGAATCGACACATTCACAGCTCACATTCCCCCGAAGGCGGCAGGTCTCGCAAGTCTCGACCGTCTGCATGGCGAACACCTGTGCCGTCGTGCGCGTGTGAGACGGCGACCGAGAGGAAACGCGTACCGGTTTTGCGTGTTGACGTCGGGAATAAGACCCGTTGCTTACGCATACTTACACCGGCGCTACAGAGAGGGTGCTTGGTTCGGCAGCCACGTGTATCGTCTGCTCTATTAGTCAGAGCTACACTGAGAATGCACCAGTACCAATACCAACAAATGGCGGGGAGTGTTAATTTCCCGAACAGCTCTAGCACATTTTGCATATCAGGCGATTCCAATCGGTAGAAACGGGTATCCAACGCAAGCGATTATAAAGGATGCCGCACCGTACCTTGTCGAGCAGACCCTTTAGGAGCACGGGAACACCACCATCTCCGCTTGTCCCGCCGTCAGATGACAGCTTCTCCATCGGCACCGGCAAGAGAGAAAAGGGGTCTGAAGGCCGAGAGTTCTGCCGGCGGCAAACCAAGAATAATGTGTTTCGGGTGTGTGTGTGCGAAAGGACACCGGAAATATCAAGTGGGGTTAGTTATAAGTACATATCGGTTCATGCTCGTAGGAAAATCGAGCGTTAGAGACTACAGTAATAACAGTTTCGCTTGGTCCAATCTCAACGCCAATTCTACTCGAGCAGCAATTTGAGTATCCTTCGTGGTCGTTACTGTTTCGGTACAGGAATAATTGGAACTATAGCAATGCGAGCGTCTGGGAAATGTCCTATCGGCCAGGCATTTGCAGGGGAATTTAAAGGCCGAAACGCGAGGTCGTTCACACATTTGTTTTGTAATGTGTTTGCTACAACCAAACCACTACCGCAAACCGATCATTACGCGCAGCCCCGTCTACTACGACGCGAAGACGGCCGAGCATCACGGTACAAAACCGACAACCTCTACATATACCAGGAGTGTGTCGCATAGCACCCAGATATTCTCCACGCTACACGAAGGAATTACTCCAACAGTAGTAGTGGCTTACCGTTCCGCACTTGCACACGCACAAGTAGTGCGTGTCGCCATCCATCCCATCCACGGCCGCCGTCACAAATGCATCCTGCATACAGGCATTTGCAGAAGGAGGGGCTTTAGGGGGAAGAATGGTTCACTGCCTGCAAGAAACACGCGAACCATGTCAGTATTAATGACCTACCGTCGTGCTGGCCAAACATCGATGAGGCGAGCTCAGATCACCAGGAAGATACACAGCCACAAAACAAACAAGATATAGATCAACCGACCGACCATGTGACCATCCACTGATCTTGCCGTGACAAGCAGCATCTTACCGAGAAGGGTAAGACTGGCCCACGCCCGCGGCGGGAATTTCGTCATGGTAAAGGTTGTGCTTACCCCGGCTTTTTCGGCATCGTCGTGAAGCTTGTCCAGCAAGTACATGATAACCTCCCCTGCGTCCAACTGCCCGTTGGCTGTCAACTGCTCTCGAAAAGGATCGGAAGACACACACAAGTGTTGGGTAACAATCAACGAACGGAGGGTGGGCCAGGAGAAGATATTACGTTCTTATGCGGCCCTCCTTCGTTAGATATAACAGGTGAACAAAAGACGGCAAACCAAGCCACGGCAGTTGCATGCCGCCGATACACCCATGGGAGGCTTTGATAAGGCGCATACTGTGAATCAAGCTTTGGTGGCCTTGATGCACATGGGCTCTACGTTGTACGGCGAAATGCGGGCACAACGTACAGGATACCCGAGGAGGTGTATGTACAAATAGCGGCAACGCTGGTGGCGAGTGCTTCAAAATCGTAGATCATCAAGAGCTCTCACGCCCAGCCGTGCCAACACAACCGCTGTTTGGTCCGCTATTATCACCAGAATGTAACTACGGCCCCGATCATTGTCCATTTATAATTATGAATGCTCCCGCTGCATGCTTTGAACACAAACTGACGAGGGCGTCTAGTTTCTTGCGGGTACTCACTTGGAAAAATTCGCAGATGTTTGTCATCACGGTCGGGTGGACAAAGCCTTTGCCCCCCGGCTTCTCCATCGCCTTAATAAATCACCACACACAGCAACATTCAGGGCCGGAGGATCGATTAGGTCACCATCGGATTGACCGACCAACATCGCGTATTTATTTCGTTTCTGCAACGATCTCAAACAGTCTTGCGTTAGACGACATACGGGACAAGATCACCGTACCATTTATCGCTACGTATATCGCACGATAGTTCGATCCAAAGAACGCGAGCGTTACACCTGAACCAGCACTAAGAAAACCACCAAGAGCGTTACTCCTGAAACGACACTTATACAACCACCACTTTACCGGTGATCGACGTTCAAAGCAAGCTTCGTATACATACAAAACATGTTCACAGAGTAACATCTCGATTTCTCCCGCCTACAGCTTTCAAACTAGAGTTTATTCCTCTCACCGTAAACGTCTTGCCCATGAGCGCCCCCAGAGTGCCCGCGGTCGGTGACTCCCCTTGACACCATTGAGAGCCGGGCGGTGTAACGTTGGAGGCAGGTTGGACACGTGTTAGGGCTGCACGCTTAACGAAGAAGATAACAGATGTAGCGAACGGTGCATCTAGCTGCAGATTGATTGGCAACATCCAGCCAGGGTCGACGCAACCTCACAAAATTGCGAAGTACCACCCGTCTCGGCTTCCAGCGTGCTGTTGCACCGCGTCAAGCCGTACGTGGCTTCCGCAGACGTGGCTAGACCTTTGTTTTCTTGCGCACCAGATAATCGCACCAACAGAATGCTCGACACGAGTTCGGGAATACTTGCCGGTCCGGAATTTGCTGCCTTTGCCGCGTTTCGGGGTACATGTTTGGCAACCTGTCCTCTCGTGGGCAACGTAAATGTAGCATCGGAGCTGAGATTTACGTGGGCTTGCAAACGGTCATGCCTGGGCTTTTTCTAGAGGTGGATTTTGCCGTGCTCTGGACTTACCTCCGACCCCCATAAGGGCCTGCCTGAGCACAGAGTCGTGTCGGAACACTTGGAACGCTACGTTGATGGCGCAGCGGTTAAGTTTGTTCGTGAGCCCTCTTCATCCCCATGGCGAAGCGAAAATGAAATTGGATTGGAGCAACCGCAAGCAGGTAAATAGGGAGGAGAAGTGTGACGTGACGGTCAGGGCTGCAATCATGCGTCAAGGGCTGGTGCTGACGACCATCTGGCCGAGCGCACCCGTTAGAGTTCGTTTCACGCTTTAGAGGCCGGAACAAACATTAGTTTGACGAGGTGTGATGAACTAAAATGTCAATATTTCCAATGCAGCCGCAAACGCCTCAAACATATGCAAAAATATGAGATGAGACAGGCAAAACGTTTAATTGTATATAGTGCGATGAAAGAACCGTGGGACACACACCATGCTACACTTGATTAACACCGCGCCGGGGTCTCGACTGATCGCGGCGGTGTTTTCACGGGTGGGGATATCTCTCATGTGAGACGGTAGAATGGTCATCAATTGTGCCTCAGTTGTTCAACCCGAGAAGCTTTGTACCTCTTGCAAAACACGACGGCGGGGAACCTTGTACACGCAACCAAGTGAAAACTCACAGGGGCTCGACATAGAACGAGTACGATTGAGAGTGGGAACATGTTAAGTCGTTCGCCAGTAGAGGAGTCACGTCACTAGGGTGCGGTTTGGACCGAACGCACACCCCTAGACTACCCTGGCACAGTTGATGACACATTATCAGCAACGCGAATAACCGCCAACATGCAGCAGCGAGAGCACCCCCGAAAAACTACCGACTACTTCTTCTCACGTGTGGCTTGGAGGGTTCTCTGGGCAGGTCCAGTCGAGCGCGCTCTGCGGTGAGGTATGAACAGATAGCAAGAGCACGAATGCAGCCGGAGGTTCTATTTAGTGTCGTCGAATACGCCTTGCTTCAACATTTCGGGCATGGGCGTAACTTTCTCATGATACGTGGCATATTACAGGAGTACGAAGTGGAGCAGCCCGTCATGACATGGGCACTATACGTTACCTCCTGAGCCCGCCACATGGGGCTGCAGACACGGTACTTCAGGTGAGCACCTTCATTATGTATACTCGGTCCCGTGTCATACTTACATTGCAAAACAGCAGGAAACCTGACCGTCACGGGTGGTGATTTGGGAGACGGCTGATAAAGTCGTGACATAGCGCCAAGCTGAACGGGTGAGACTTTAGACATCTTGAACATGACCGTCAATCACGGTTCTGTGCCGCGTATGAAACGTATCACGTCCTGGACGAGCTCGTACGCAAATCTAACATGCCTGCTTCGCCGCTGACCCGCTATCCGTTTCGCAGATACCCCGCGCACATAACCGGCCCACACATGGGGACCTAGATTATGTGTCAAAGCTGTCGATGGCTTTCCGAAGGTGCAGGTTCGTCACGGGGGTGTTGAAATATCTGGTTTAAATGTACACTTTAGTTGAATTGTCTTTTGACGGTGGAAGCATCGTCAAGTGAAGGAAGCCTCAATTGGGTATTAAAATGGAACGTCACCTTTCCCGTTCGGCGCGGCGACTGTACACGAGCGGCGTTCGCGTTGCTCGATACGGCTGCCTTTGGAGTAGGGAGCGCTGCCTGCTTCGGAACACCGGCGGCGAGCGAAGTGGCCGATACAGCTGCTCTCGAATTGTTGTGACCGGGTACCCCCGAGCCGCGTACAGTTCCTTTGGCTGCCCCCAATGATACACCACAGCCCGACCGAGTCATGTTGTCCGCAGAATCGATGGGTGTCGATGATGGGGAGGGCCCAGGGCAGTTCGGGTCGTCATGGGTGGGTTTTACCGAAGCTGACCCGGTCTGAAGACCCGGTGTAGGCTGCAGCGATCCGTTTGGGCGTGCCGGAGACGTCGGTTTAGTAGATCCGGCCTGTCAGGAAAAAATAGGTGAGTTGGAATAGGATATTACCAGGCTATCGGCTTCAAGGACTAGACTACATGAGAACGAAATGTAGCTGCGGTCGTCTTGTTGAATCCACAGAACGGCGGTTTCCCTGAAATACGATGTTTAAAATGCTTCCACTAAGTTTGACTCTCAACAGGTTGCTGCGTAAACACGAACAGCATCAGAGGGGACACCGAACAAAACTCGATTTAACTATGGACGATCGTGTTTATGTGCATATGGAGGGTTTGCTGAGCTGGATTTACTACTCATCGTCGTAATAAAGCCTCAACGTGTAACGAAGTAAAAAACATCGGAGAAGGCGTTGGGCGTAAATACGAGGCGCCTCTAAGCGCCCTTTTCTGGGTCGAGACTGGAACATAGAAACCCCACGTCATTACCATCGTCCAAGGTGGCTTATTTGACCAACATCAAGGCTGCCTCTTCCGGAGAGCTCGACACACTCCGACGTACAGTTTCAGCTGTTATCTGCCATGTCAGTACGGCCGAATTAGAGACGCAGCTTTGAATGTACACGTGTACTGCGTCCGCTAACTTGATTGCAACCCGTCACACAGAATATGCCCTTGCCTTCGACGTGTTGGTTGTCCATAACATCTTCGCTGCCTCGCGCGCTCTGCGCTTGCTCTCGCGCGCTTGGCGTTTCTCGTCGCGGTTCAATTTCAGCTTTGCTTTTTCAGCCTCGGCGGCGGCAATCTCCTCGGCGGAAGGTGCTGCCTTGTCCTTCCTCGACGTTCGCGAGCGGCATGTCTTCTTGGAGGTCTCCTCAGTTGCCGCGTCCAGGATCACCGTGCTGTACACCTTTGTTACCACCGTAGCCGCAGGGGGAGAAAGTGGCGGTGGTGGGAGTAACGGCGGGTGCGTCCGCGAAGATGTCCCCAATGAAGATGGGGTAACCGCGGCCGCTTGCTGACGGAATGATGCCGCCGGAACCAATGAGCTGCCGTTCACCTTCTCTGCCAGCTTGCCCGAAGGGGGAGAAGGTGGAGGTGGTGGTGGTGGTGGTGGAGACGGACCCCGGGGTGGCGATGGCGGCTCCGAGGAAGGCGGGCTGCCTGACGCGGCTTGCTGAGGAAATGATACCTCCGGAACCAATGCACCGCCATTCACGCTCTCCACCAGCGTGGCCGTAGGGGGAGAAGGTGGCGGTGACAGCAACGGCCCACAGAGTGCCGATGGTGG
>JAYJME010003179.1:0-12484 GCA_036873775.1 Costaria costata | reverse complement strand
GGGTTTGTGGCCATCGTCGGGTGGTGGCCGGCGCTGGCCAATGAGATGGCGCCCTGGGGTCGTCGCGTTCACTAAAATACAATGGTACCCTGTTTTGTCCACAAACCCATCGGGTATACCCTTTTTTGGCCACTGCGCTTAATAGTACCTGGTATATATTATACATGCGGAAACATGCACACATAATTTAGATCGGCCCCATGGGAACTTGTACCGATGATGGAGATCCTTCCAAGTGAGGTATAATACCTGGTAGTGTGTGATCTGTACAGCAGTGATCTCATGTGTCCGACGTGTTTAGCGTTTTACGTGTTCCGTGCGGACATGATCGGGGATGACTGGATGAGTACGAGTACTATTAATGGCAGCTGCTGTTGTTTGTGACACACCAGGTACCATGTACCAGGTGCCAGGTACCAGGTACCAGGTACGTACTGCCAGGTAAACTGGTACTCTGTGCCGGTATGTACCGGTATAATGGAGGTTACCTTGAGTTGCTTGTTTACAAGTATATACCAGGTACTTCGCAGTGTATACCAGGTATATATTAACAGCTCTAGATACACGCAATAGCAACAATAGTATCAAATCTCGACAGAAAAGTATCAACGACCAGTTGTTGGCATCGCTGGCCCCGCTACCATGGCAACGCACCACACCTCAGCAACCAGCACCTCATCGCGTCACACCTCGCAACCCATGACGCTATCAGGCCGTCAAAACGACAAATCGACAACATGCAACCACGAAAAGCGCAGGAAAAATTCAAAGACAACATCTCGATAAGCGTAGAATAGGGCACCGCCAACACCACAAAACTGATGCATTTCAGCACTCACCAATGGTTGAAGCACCCCGAGAGCCATCAGGAGCTCTGCCTGTCCGGAAGTCCATCCTACGTGTCGGTGTCAGGCCCACACAAGGCTGCAAAAATGCGTACCGTATATCGTCCCCAAAATGACATAAGGAAGTAGGGTGCTCCACAATTCTCGAAGTGCATGTTTTTCATAGGGGTTCGGGTTCGGGCCAGCACTTGGTGCTTGGTGCTCCGTGCTCGGCTCGTCTCACTCTGTAACACCCAGCAGCACCAGCGGCACTCTACACGCGCTTATTCCATCAACGCACACGAGACGTAGGTGAGCGGGAGGGCGTAGCATCGAGCACTCTGCCGGCAATAGCGCACAGTGGATGCTTCGACTGGCTTGAATAGCCGTTCGCTCGGTACCTTCTGCGCTCTCATTTGTTCCGTTGTCCTGCTACAGCAGTAGTCTACAGAGTACTTCGTATAAGAAGAACTGATGCTGCTGTCCTCATCTCCCAAGAGCGTGCGCTGCTGTCACACCTCCTGCCGTCGTCGCTCGCCGTACTTATGCAGCTTGGACCACGATAGTTGACTCTAAATGGTGTGGTACTGCACCAGTTGCGAAGGACTAGGAAAGGCTTGGCTTCCGCGATGATTGTTGGGCCGAATCTTGGGGTGAAGCTTGACCTGCGGCGGAGAGATGGCAAACGAACTCGAACAAATAACAAATAATCCCATCTCCCAGCACAACAAATCAGAAATAGGTGTTGGTGTAGCCTTGCTCTTCCTGCTGCTGTATAGATACGCAAGGAGCATAACCAACAACAGCCGTCGAGGTGCATTGCGATTTGGGCTATACGGGCATCTCTTAGCCGTTCGCTCGTGAGAAAAACACCATACGCGAGTGCTCGTATAATATGAATAGAGAACATGCTATGTCCCAATCACTACTGAAAGTTGTACCCCGAACATGATGTATTAATATTTAGTTGTAATACAAACTGCTGCGTACCAATAAGTACCTCGTAGCGTGCGTGTTGGTTGCCAAGGGTGAGTACGATGCGTCTTACGGCCGAGCTAAGGCTAAGCTTTGTCAGCGGCACACCTCCTATACCTGGCTTGGGAGTGATAAGAGGTGATTGGTATACCATAGCCCATAGTAGTATCGTTCCCTTGCCTACTGGCATTGCTGCTGTGCACCTATGATATTACCTGGTATCTGATTTTGTACCAAGAACCTGGGTATTCTACGACCAGGTACGTAACCCCTTTAGAGCCGGAAACGGTTTTGGGGACAAACAACTTGGAAATAGTGTGGGATATTTTTTGGGGTAGTGAATTGTTTTTTGTTTTCTTCCACCAGGGAGCTTTTTTTTTGCCTGTGCACGGGCGACGGGCTTCCTATTAACAATGTTTTTACAAAAATTGAAGAAATACGTCAGCTATAAATTTATTAAAATGCGACAGCTGTGAAAACATCATCTTTGTGAGGGACGGGCCAATCACGGGCGTTATTTGCCGGAAACTTCGGCCACGTGCCACGTGCACCAATGCGATTCGAGCTTTGCAAGGATTTTGTAAGGATGCACGAGACTGATTGGCGGACGGGCGGCTACGAGATCCCGCCGCTGCCAGGATGTGCCGCGAGGTGGTGCGCGCGAGACGAAGAGAGTCAAGAAAGACCGCTTTTGCAGCTCGGACGGTCGGACAAACGACGCCGCAGTGGACGGCCCAACACCATGCTGGCGTGGCGGTGTATCACCGCTGTAGTCTGCTCTTGGGCAACGCACAGCAGCAATAATGGGGATGATATAAGTAATATGATACGACGGGATATTATATGATATAATGTGATCAAGAGCTGTCGGCGCAATTTCCTTGTGCGTGTCGACGACCACCATCTCTCTCGGTCGTATTCTTATCGTACCTATGATATCAAGATATCATACGCTGTACCTAACTGTGGAATTGTGGAATACCTTCAAACATTGCGTCAGGCTTACCATACGAGTACAGCGTTATGAACGTCTAGTCTACAAAAGTAATGCATGCTTAGTTGACTGATACCTGGCATGTTGCAGCACAGCGTGCGGTTCGATCTGGAGAGGCGATTCTCCTCTGAAATGTGTTGCTTCGATCGCACATACGTCGTAGGGCATACCCCTTCCGTTCAGCCCTGCGGTATACTGGTACTCGGCGTCATCTCATCCATATTCCTTCGCCCGTCACGCTTGCGTTGGCACAGAAAAGCAGCAGAGAGGAGCAATCATGGTGAACATGTTCAAGACCTTGGCTTTCGCAGCGGCGACGGTGTCTGCTTTGGCTAGCGCCGCGGACGAGTTGACTGCGGTGAGCTCGTTTTTTCTGTCGCTTGCCAACCACGCCGCGACGTACACAGAATGCATGCCTATTAATAGTGCACGAAACAGGGTATTTCAAATGTGTCGATTAACTGTTTCAAATGTGTCGATTAACTGTCTATTAACTGTCTATTAATAGTTTTCGCCCGTGAAGACCTCTATTTTTTTAACCCCTTTAGAGCCGGAAACGGTTTTTGGGGACAAAACTACTTGGAAATAGTGTGTGATACTTTTTTGGGGTTGTAAAAGAGTTAACCCACGTAACCCGAGTAGTTATAGTGCGGGGATGCCATTGACGGCTATCCGTGAAGGGGCGAGAGTGTTGTGATGTTGTGGTGATGTTGTGTTGCTGTAATTATTTTGATATAGTGTTATCGTGGTGATGATATCTGCTGATGTGATGTTGTGCTGGTGCTGTTGTGGTGAAGTGATGATGATGTGGGGATGTTATATGACATGCAGGTGACGCACAGGGTGTTCTTCGACATCAGCATCGCGGGTGAGCCGAAGGGACGCATTTCTATGGGGCTTTTCGGGAACGCTGTCCCCAAGACCGTCGAGAACTTCAGGTAATACTGCTGTGGGTACTGCAATACCGTAATACTCTGCACACACAATTCCGCAGTAGTTCCCCTGTGAGATGTGTGAGAGAGACAGGTGCTGCTGTACCATGGTTCACCTGATGGGCCTTCTGTGTCCGTTTGAGGGTAGCGCTAAGTGTGATTATGATGTGTATACAGCATACAGCAGTAGGGTACCCGATTTAAGAGAGTCCATAATATGAGAAAACGTACTCAAGACCGGTATAATCCGTTTGGGACGCCTTGTGGCGCATGTACAGTACCATGGTAGTAAATAAAACCTACGTATATGATATAACACCCCTTCTGAGATAAGAGCGGTATTGCAACACTAATGTGTCATAAAAGCAGTGGTGTGTTCCGAGGGGCTCTTAAATCGGGTACCCCAGTTTAGGTTGTACATCAAGGGGCAGGAGACGACGAAATGGAGGCTTTCGGGTACATTATTAGATACTCTGGGGTGGTCGCCTCCACCGTAGGACCGTACCGGTAGGAGTAGTCTATGATGCGGTGCCAACGCTGCCCCTCGAGCCAGCGCGTTGCGGCTCAAGTGTCCCCAAGGCACTGCGCCACGTTTTTACGGGGATGTTACTTGTCTTGCGCTCTTTGTCGTGCATGAAACCGTTAGTCCTATGATACGTATGTCACTTTTTTTTTATGCTTCCACCCCATTTATAATTTCGTCCTTCTACTCCAGCTCCCTCCCTACGATCGTAGTGGTATCATATCATATCATACGTAGCTCAAGTCTGGGTTCACAAAGTAGGCTATTTCCCCCCGGCCCCACTACGATACTCACTGCTTTTACTTATTTTCAAAGTGTGAGTAATTTGTGTTTTGAATTACGTTATTCAGGCAACTGTGCACCGGCGAAGCCGGACCGGGCAAGGTGTACCGCAAGCCCCTGCACTACAAGGGCTCCGCCTTCCACCGCATCATCCCCCAGGTACTATATATCATACTTCGAAGTATGAGTACTAATACTATGGCACTACTACATTGTAGTAATACCGGTAGTATGCATACAGTAAGATGTATCGAGTACTAACAATACCAGTAGCCTTTACCGCATGTCTGGAATATTATCTAGGATAGGGTGTAGAAATCGGGGAATATTTTATAATTTGACTTTAGTATGGTCGACCAATTTTTCAAAAAAAAAAACGCCTGATTTTTTCCAGGAAAAGCTCATATGGGTAGGGTCGGGGTTGGGGTTAGGGTTAGTGTTACGGTCTTAAAGTAGAGTTTAGGGCGTTTTTCGAGATATCCCCTCTCATAACACTGGAACCACACGCGGGCCAAGATCAATTCCCGATTTCTAAACTTTATCCTAGATAATATCCAGATTTTTGGTAAAGGCGGCTCAATAATACAACGCATTCAAATTGATGCATTGAGTACTAATGATAGTTATGCATACACTATGATGCATCAGGTACTGTACTATTTATAATACGGAGGAACATAATAGTAACTTCTACGTGGAAGGGATTTCGTGCCCGCAGTTTTATTATGTGATTGTAATAGTGGTAAAGTTTTTATAATATGGTTGTAAAAACAGCAGTGGCATCTATGGTTTGTAAAGTCCGTAGTGGGTTATAATTACTATAGCCCCCCCGTGATATTATAGTGCAATAGTATTATTAGTACTATTAATAACAGTATACTGACAAGTTCATACCATACCAAGGTTGTTAATTAACAGTGGTGTCGCGGTCCCCAACGGACACGTTCCTTGATCCAACGGACACTTACCTTCCTTGCAGTTGCATCGATGCTATCCCTGCCTTTGGGGCACCGCGCGCCTGATGAGCTCGTCCAAGCACTGCATCGAGTGCCGGCGTCGTGTCAGGACGAGGTGGTCATCTCATGCCCTCTCGTTGTTTTGATTTGTTCGCACGCCATTTTGGTTTATGCAGTTTATGCTCCAGGGGGGCGACTTCACGCATGGCACCGGCACCGGCGGCGAATCGATCTACGGTGGAAAGTTCGACGACGAGGCCTTCCTTGTAAGTTCTCAGCCAAGTATTCAGCCATCCTCCGTGCCGCTGCCGTTCAATTAAGAAAACCTAAAACATACCAGTAGCCGTTTGTGTAGACGCCTCTTGTGCTGTAAATATTAAGGTGCAGCTTGATGGCATCTTCGAGACTTGTACTTGTGCACTTGTCCAGCATGCCTTCGGTTTATGCGTGACCCCGTGCGACTTGCCATGCTTTGAAGAGGCCTCGATCGACAATGCTGTTGCTCTTTATTCTTTAACGAATGTTCGTGGTATGATACGAGTATGATGAAAAAAAATACTGTAAATACCTCGGACGACTAATATTGCACACCGTTTTTTTTTGTTTGTTTCTGTCGATGGTGCGGCCACGACCACCGTTGCTGTACCACTGCCATTTGTGCACTCGACATTCGACGCTTCAAATGTATATTAATAGACGCATCCAGCTTGCCACAAGTTTTTTTGTAACAGGACTTTCGATGGATGAGGGATCGCCTTGAACCAAACGTAATTATTGGCTAGACTAGACGCTATCTTAACAGACTATATACCAACGAAAACTGTAGACCATAGTCTATCATACCAACGAGAAGAAAAATACTATTTGTTTTGCTGGTTCGCGGGAGATTCAGTCGTCGTAGCGTTAAGCTCTCGACGTGGGCAACGCAGACCGCTTCGTTACGTAGTACTGCCCTGTACTTGTCTAGTAGTGCAGCAATACAGCGGTCGTATTAATATTAATATTTGCTGATGACGCTGATGATACCACCGCCGTGCGACGCGTTTGTTTCCCCTGTCTCCCCCCCCCTACCCAGCCTGAGCTGAAGCACGATAAACCTGGCGTGCTGTCCATGGCCAACGCTGGCAAGAACACCAACGGCTCCCAGTTCTTCATGTGCACCGTGCCCACCCCTTGGTTGGACGGCAAGCACGTCATCTTCGGACAGGTGAACCCAAAACCTGCACACCCTTTGCATAGATCGGATAGATTACAAGCTAGATGGTCTACAGTACTGTAGATCCTATATCTGTCGTTATGGTATTATATTTTGTGCAGGACCTGTGTTTTACGGATCCAACCTATTAATAGGAAACATGTGCATTATAGATCGTGCAGATCATACGGCTCCACATCTGGCAACATGATCTAGGCCGTGCAGATCATGTAAGGCCAGGGGTCTGTCTGCCCTGAACGACACAGATCATCAATGTTTGAAATTATCTAGTATGTCCGACCTTTGCTACCAATTTAGCACAGCGCCTTGACAAGGCCACTCCAAGCCCCAACCCTTTGGGGTATCATACCAGTACAAACGACCCTTTGATCGGAATTATAAGCTACACTTTGATTTTTCGGCAGTATAAGCTACGTATACGTACACGTTCTTGCGCGATAAGAAGCTGTTTGCAACCCATTGACAAGTAAAACCCAAACCCCAACCCTTTGGGGTACCAGTACAAACCACCGACTATGCTTGGAATTAAAGCTGGGGTGGTTTTGCAGCGTAGAAGAGGGGGGTCTACCTTCGCCGTGAAACGGTGGTGCCGTGCAGTTTGTTTAGAGTATGGATCATCGAGCACACCTGCGAAGTTCACCAGGTATACGTGTACGTGTCGTGTTTATTTTGGTGTATCCCAATCCTTGAAGCACCAGTGGTCATTTCGTGACACTGCCGTCTCCTTGCCTCGTGCACTGAATCAAGGCTTGATGCACTAAATCGAAGCTTCACGCACTAAATCGAAGCTCCGTGCACTAAATCAAAGCTTCACGAACTAAATAAAGGCCACGAGCCAGGACTGTTACAGGTGTGCTACAGGTGGCGCTCGTCGATGCATCTGGTTCGCTTGCCATACCATAGTCTACCTACCCTAGTTAGGTGCACGATATTGCAGAAGTTGTCATCCACGACCGTTTGATACCAGTACAGCACATGATGTACGAGGTACGAGGTATCTCTTTTGTTTTTTAACCTCCGCCGGATGCCATATTGGTATTTAAAAAAAAGTTAAGCTGACCACATTTCCACATAAAAATATGTATAAATATGCCGTGTCAACATAACTCTGCTTCAGCGGCATACCAGCACTATTCATACTACAGAGATGTTGCACCGGTTGATCTGTCAGCTAATCTCTATGTTACCCTTGATCTGTCAGCTGATCTGAAACCCTTGATCTGTCAGCTGATCTGAAACCCTTGATCTGTCAGCTATTAATAATCCGTTTGTTGCCCGGCTCGGCCGTCCCTATCCTTTTTTTTTTCCTTTTTTTTTCCTTTTTTTTTTTGACCAGGTGGAAGAGGACAGCATGGAGCTAGTGTACGCCATCGAGAAGCTTGGTAGCCGAAGCGGCGCCCCTAGCGAAAAGGTCGAGATCACCGACTCCGGCATGCTCTGAGGACTTTAAACACTTTCCCTCTCCCTACAAGGAGAAGGCTCTTAAGCCTCGGCAACGAGGCTACAGTAGCTACAGTAGGGGTCATGATTGCTGTTGTGTCATGAGTGCAGATGTGTCATGATTGCAGCCGCAAGGGGGAGAGCGTCTTCGATGGACGTTCGTCGCGAAGGATTGAGGACCAAGGGAAGAGGAAGGCAACCTGTTACGTTTTCTTTTAGCTTTCGATGCTTTCACTGCCGGCGTTGGGAGAACCTTCAGGGCTAAACGTGCGTGGAGTTGTAAGGAATATCTCCTTTTGCATCTTGGAGTCACCGGGTGCTGCTGTGTAATACGTACGGGTGGTCGTGCTGTAGTGGTGCTAGCTGTTGTCTGGAGAAGGCCACGATTTGGTTGCACAAAAAAAAGAGAATTTGGAACCAGGCTTCATCAGGCGGATTAACGATTCACGGCATCACGACTGTGGACATATGGGCTTTTTATTTTTCCCTAAATGCAGGGGGCCGATGTCATGGTGGGAAATGGACAGCTTGATGGAGCGTTGTTGGCATATCCATCGTAGTCTGCAGCATTGTCTGCCATAGTCTGCAGAGCATTTTCTGCCGTGTGTTGCATTGTTATCTAGGACCCCAGATCCCATATACATGGAGGGAGTGCGCGTTTACCGTGTTGGTTTGGCTGCCGGACAGTAGCACTATAATAACCTGCTGCCGCAGCATACCAGACACGATTCGCTACGTAATCCTGACAGGCAGCAGCGTGTGGTATGACATGTGGTATGACAAGCCCACCGGTTGATGAAGGCATCGTGAATTCCATTTATAGAGCTTGACCCCCGCACCCATGGAATGGAGTACGTCGTCATTACACAGGAAACATCCGTACGATAATTCATCTTTATCGGCAGACCACTGCTTCGCAGTCAAGACGATGTTTAGGATAACTACCGACGGTTACGCAACGTAGCGACCAGTAACCAACGTCGCCTGTCGCCAAAAGCCCATGATTCCTGCCCAAACTTCAACTCCGGCAAAAAAAAACTTCGACACCTTGACAGAACCCCGCATGGAATGGATGGCTGCTATCGCGCATCCTGTGCTGCGTGCACCATCCCCCCAGCCCACGACAAAAAAAAACATAGCCAATCCCCCATATGGCCATACTCCTCCTTCCTCCTGCACCCCCTTCTCCTGCACCCTTTCGAGGTGGCTAAAAATCTTCAGCGCGTGACAAGCAGAATCGCCCGGTTGATAACTCGGTTCAGCGTTGCCTTAACGCCGAAACCAATCAACATTCGGAATATTGAAAAAAGTGCCTCTTTTACTACCCCCCCCCCCCTTGTCTTCGTTGGGCGGGGCAGATGCACAACGCCGAAACGTATGCCAGTTCGCTCCATTCACTGGTCCAACGTTGCCATGACTACGACTACTACACGTAGGTCGGTCGGTCCCAATAGCCCAATATTGGCCAATAGACCTAGCTAGTCCCGGTGGTCCTTGTGGAGTTGAGCGAAGCCTTTCTTGTGGCTGGTGTATGTTCCATAAATCAAACCCCAGCACATCAACACCTCGGGCCCGTACTCGATAAACCGGACCTTCAACTGCACGCACCAAACAAGGTAACAAAATAAAGAGATCAAAACAACGGCCGTCGAGGGAGGTGGGTCAGAGCATAGACATGTACCATACGGTCATTCATATTATAGCATGCCAGGTACCATGTACTATTATACCATATAGATCGTATCGTACGTCATTTAGTAATATATCATTCATAGGTCGTATCATAGGGCTTGACGCTGACGCCATGTACTGTCTTCAAATTTAGAATGGCATGCCACCCGAACGCCCTAGGTGGACGGTACGTGTCGTGTGCACGAGTGGGAATATCGGCCGGCTACTCGTACAAAGCTGCAAGCGCATCCATCGTTAGCTCACTCCGACTATTCCCTAGGTTAACCTACAGTGTCTACTATTAATAGCAAAACTCGAAAAGCAAACTCGAACAACCGTTTGAAAAAATAAAAAAATAAAAGGTGCGAGTATAACGATGAGTTTTACGTCAGTTTACGGTATAATTTCTCGTTTTGGCAGCGCAAATCCTCAAACAAAATCGGCACACAGACTAATATCTCCCCGGTATACCGTTTTCTGTCAAACATGCCGCTTTCTTCGCCAAATAATGAAAAAAAGGAGCCAGAACCAACCCAAAGCTCGAAAAAAACTACTGAGATAAACAATGCCACGCTATACCAAATGAAGTCAGGACGTAGGTACATGTGCCAACACACCACACTGCGTAGCCCAGTACACGGGGCAACATGGTCGCACTCAGTCTTGGCAGAGTGGGTGAGACAGCGACAACAGCCACCACCGTCTTCGCGGTATGTACGGGTACGGTGGTGGTCGTGGTGGTCACAGTATGTACGACGAAGCGTTGCTTTCCTGAACCCCAACTCCGACGAGTACGAGTGAGTATGAGTTCTGCTCGCCGTACAGGCAGAAAAAAATACCAGGTAGACCATCACCAACATCAACACCCCGTCACCGCCACAACCACAACCACCACCATAGGTACGGGTGGTGTGGTGGTCGTGATGGAGGTGGCGGTGGTGGAGGTCACGGTATACTATGTACGACGAAGCGTTGCTTTCCTGGACCCCAACTCCGACGAGAGCGAGTATGATACGACTACTGCTCGTACGAGCTCACATTATAGGAATAAAAAAGTAGACGTTCTTCCAGGTGTAGATTTGATAGCTGAGTCTCTTTTTTTTAGTCATTTATTGTTCAGGAGTACAACACATTCAAGTATGCCACAACAAAAACAGCAACACCCCGCCACCACAACCACCACAACCACCACAACCACCACAACCACCAGCTTAATGGTATGTACGGTGGTGGTGGTGGTGGTGGTGGTGGTGGTGATCACGGTACGTACGACGAAGCGTAGCTTTCCTGGGCCCCAACGCCGACAAGTATGATACGAGTGCTCGTACTGCTCGCACGAGCTCGCGCTGACAGAAAAAGTACACGTGCTCCCAGGTGCAGATTTGACTGCCGAATCTATGTTGTTTACAATACGAGTACAATCGTGCTCCCGGTGTAAGGCATACTTTACAAGGTGAGCACGGCCATAACGCGACCTCCCATGTTCAGCGGCGAGCGCGCCAAACGGAAGGGAAATAAATCGACCGACGGAGAGTGCAATTTCACCCAGCAGGGTTTTGGAGTCTCTTTTTCCGGCGGGACAAAGTAAAAACCGCCCCAGAGCTCTTCTACTCGTGCGAGGCTGACCATTCACACCAAAGGGCAATTGTTGGAGGAGGTTGAGAATGGCGCCTCCCACGCGGCGGTCACCAAACTAGTCGGTTGCAGAGTGAGAGTCGTTCCGCAAAGCCGTCAGAGACTAACGCTGAGATGCTGTTGAGCTGGGTTGCGAGCAAATGCACGACCGGGGCACGGTAGAACACCTGTTTCAAACCCCAAAAAAATAACTCAACAATGTCGTACGTTGGTCACACGGCTGAATAGTACCACGTACCTTCGTATATAGGGCGAGTCGCCTTTATATACGAAGTATTTACAGTACCTTTATAAGGCGTGTGGCCTTCTCTCTATATATATAGGTGGTGCTATTCTGCTATTAGGCGACCTTATCTAAAATAGAAAATAACTACAATAGTTAGAGTGACAATAAGGCGACTAAAAGCCGCTTGTCACTATTAATAGGTCGCCTGATAGATATTCCTGTTTTTGGCTTTCAAGCGATCACGTGTGGCGTACCTTTTATTTTGGCCACTTTTCTTAGACCGAAAAATCCCAGACAAATCCGATTACAGTGGTTGTTCTATGCCCAGGCCCTGGCACTTCAAATAATCGGGCTCCCCTCTCATTGTTCCTCAAAGCCAGACTTTCGGTGACCGAGGTGGAGAGCTCTTCAAATGAGCAGCCTTAAAAAACGTGAACCCTCTCAGAACTGCCCCCACAACTTCAATTTAGGGGACAATTACTTGAAATTAGACTAGGAATATTTTTGGAGTAGTAAAAAGGGTTGACTTAATTTAACCCTTTCAGAACTGCACCCTCATTTTTGGCGAAAATTTACTTGGATTTAGTGTGGGATGATTTTTCCAGTGGTGAAATTAACCCTTTTGCTACCCCAAAAGAGTATCCACACTATTTCCAAATAGTTTTGTCCCCAAAAACCGTTTCCGGCTCTAAAGGGGTTAAGGAGCACCCGTACCATACTATACCATACCATACCATACCATACCATACCATACCATACCATAACACACCATACCATACCATACCATACCATACCCTAGGATGCCTGCCG
>JAYJME010003178.1:0-12487 GCA_036873775.1 Costaria costata | reverse complement strand
TGAAAGATTGACCAATCTTCAATTCTCAATCTAGATTGAAAGATCGGCCGCCAAAACCACCAATTCAATCTCGAGATTTTCGAAAAGATTGCAATCTTTTTAGGGCAATTCAATCCCAATCTCCAACACTGGTAGGTTCTATTGTGTCTACAGTCCGTCCCACGAGTATTAACTATGGACCAATTATTGCTGGCAGAAATAGGGAAATATATAGGTTTCGGTGTCTACAGTAGGTCCTATTGTGTCTACAGTAGGTCCTATTGTATCTACAGTTAATAGTATATACCACTGCTACTGGGGTAGGGTGTGCGTCCGAACTGCATTAGTGTAAGGAGCTGCACCACGCGCGCTCTGCATGGCGATACTTCTGCTGCTGCGCGCTCTTACTATTTTATACCTGGTGGTGGCTTGGTATGATCGCACTATCAACAGTCATTTTTTGGGTCGCTGTCTCTCGGTCACAAAAGGTTTACTATTCATTATAACAACGATATTATGATAATAATAATGACAACGATGATATCGATGATGACGATGACGACCACGATGATGATGATGATGATGATGATAACGATGATGGTGTTTTTTTTGCTGTTTTTTGCTGTTTTTTGCTGTTTTTTGCTGTTTTTTGCTGTTTTTCTCCCCATCTCGTACTGCTGTTGTGCGCGTGTGCAGATGCTGTTTTCCATTTTGCGGAGCACGGAACCGTATCTCGATGTTTACTTTTCGGAGGCGGGCGACATTGGGATCGAACTGCAACAGGCGGGATTCAGCACGGTGGGTCGTCGGTTTGGTTTATCGTCGGTTTGGTTTATTACCGGGGACCATAGTTAATACTGGTAGGACCTACTGTAGACACAATAGGACCTACTGTAGACACCAAAACCTGTATATTTCCCTATTTTTGCTCACCATATTTGGTCCATAGTTAATAGCACCTACTGTAGACACAATAGAACCTACTGTAGACACCGAAACCTATGTATTTCCCTGTTTTTGCTAACAATATGTGGTCCTATTTACTGTGGTCCACCGTAGTAGGTTTGGCTTAGGTTTGGTTTGGATGTTGTGTAACTTTGGCTTTGGAGTAGTTTTCGTTGGGTTAGGTTTGGCTTTAGTTTGGTTCAGCTTTGGGTTTGTTCTCTTCGTCTTGGCTTTGCCATGAGCTTTCCCGGGGCTAAACTTGATTTCAGCCTAAGCTTTGCTTTCTGAATGCATTAGCTTTTCGATACGTACCTTTTTTTATTGCCTTTGCAATGTCTGCACCTTTTCAATGCCTTTTTGATGCTTGTTCATGCCTTTTTCAATCCGTTTTCTATCAATTTTGTACGGAAAATCCCTTTTCAATCTCTTTTCGATGCATTTTTCAACTCGTTTTCCATTTATCCTTGCAACGCGTTTTCTCACTGGATTGCTCGCTCCCAACACACCACACACCACCCCGCTCCGCTCCTTTTTCAGGTAAGAAAGTCGATGGTAACCGGGCGACATATGGCCGTAGTGGCCGTGAAGGGGGGGCTGTTCGATCTGAGAGGGAGCGACGAAGACCGGGAGAAGGCGGACACCCACGTCCAATCCCACAAGACCAACGTTTGGGTCAACAACCCCATCAAGGAAACTAGCTGAATGGACGTCGCGGGAGAAGGCGGACACCCACGTCCAATCCCACAAGACCAACGTTTGGGTCAACAACCCCATCAAGGAAACAAGCTGAAATGGACGCCGCTGAGGTTTTTGTCCTACCTGTGGTCGTCAGGGGACATCCGGTGTACATCCCCGGGTTTAATCTGTGGATATGGATCTTGGTAATCCCACAAGAGGACACCCACGTCCAATCCGACAAGACCAACGTTTGGGTAACAACCTCATCAAGTAAAATCGAAAGCCAATCAGATGGAACCAGCAATGGTGCGAAGGTGGTTCCAATATTTATTGGGTCCAAAGTTGCTGGGTCACTGGCTGGGGCAGGAGGCCTCAATTAATCCAATGCTTCAAATTATCGATGAAGGCGCAGAATGTGCGTTTTCTGGCAGGATGTGGTAGAACTTGGCGACAGTCCGAGGAGTCACTTTCGTTTAGTGCGAGTTGTGTTCCCTGTGCTGGTTGTGATGCTGTGTGCGTTCTTTTTGACAGTACGTGGTGTTTTGCCGTTGAACGTATACTGATTACACGTATGATCTAGCCAGAGCAGCGATCTGTGCAATCTTATGAACAAAACCACTCGAGGCAAGTGATTGCAAAATAACAAAAGGAAACTCATAAATCAGATGCCACAAACCGAAGGTGGTGGATCCAGCGCGTCGCGCTGGGTAATTAGTGCAACGAAGAAAACTAACGTAACCCCGATAAGAAAGGAGATACCTTGTAGAGATACATTCATTGCTGGTCTGTCAAGACCGGTGTTTGAGGCAATTGGAGGAAATTAGACGAGGAAAGGAGAGGAGTGACCTCGGTGGGGGCTCTCTCATCATCAAAGCTTGCAACAATCATGGAACCCTTCTTCAACATACACTTAGTTATCAGGTATCTACAAAGATCCCATACACGTAGCATAAGTACGAGTAAGTACTTAAAACACTTCAACTGGTCCATACCACATGCGAATGCGCAACCATTACGTGTAACTGCGACTGGTCGGTATCACGTACTCAGATTGTACTCCATACTCCAGGTGGTCGATACCACGTACGTGAACAGATACTGCACGTACTTTTTTCATATATCTGCCTAGTAGAAGTTCTGCTTGGTATATGAAACCGTCAGTTGTATTGGCCATAAAGTAAATTTTGACCAACATGCAGCATGTTCTTCACTGTTGCGATACTTTATTTTTAGTTTGTACATATTCGTACCTGGTGTGTATGCACAGCAGCAGCAGTACATGGAGATACTCTACGGGCTATGGTACCTACAAATCCAGCACATAATAACACCATGTATGTACAGGGAAAAGCTGAATGGACGCCGCTGAGTTTGAGCGCAAGCCCACAAGAGGATACCAGCCAATCCGATAAGAATAACGTTTGGGTACAAGACCCTGTCAAGGAAAAAAAAATGAATTGACAAGAAAAAAAAAATTGAATTGACAAGAAAAGAGCTGAATTGGCACCGTTGAGATGCCACCAATTCCATGAGGCCACATTTGGGCGAGCAACCCCATAAATACGTTAAATATTGGGTTCGTAACGCAAGCGGATGAGTAACATCCGCGTTGCTCGTCTCCGGGCCCCCCTTCTTTTTAACGCAAGGCAGGAGGTACGCGCGGAGTGTTAGGATCGATTCAAGAGAACTCGAGCAAAAGAGAAACCGGTTTAAGAGAAAAAAATAGAGGTGAGGCGCAAGTTAAAGCACCACTACAACAACAATGAATGATATGCAGTGAAAAACGAGTGACGAAATTTCACCGGCGTGGAGAGCAAGCTAAGGTGACGCGAGCGACGAAATAAGATAGGACATAATGACGGTCGTAAGATACGCAAGGCGTAACCTGATCGGACTTGCCTCATCATAATCCACAAGAAAAACAAATGCAGCCGACAACAACGGCAAATGATGTGTGAATTATGAACGAAGGAAGCGCCCAAGGAGGACGCAAGACGCCCGGCAAGGGAGTGTATCAGGCAGCAGCTACAAGTTGGTAAGGAGACGAAAAAACAACGACGAGAACAACAACCACACCAACAGCAAGAATAACAACACCAACAACAACAACAACAACAACAACAGGAAGAACGAGGCATCAACTACAACCAAAACAAGATGCAAACTGAACCGGACGAAAAGTCCATCACAAAAATAAGAGGCAAACAACCGCTAAGAACAACTCCATCCACTACCAACGCCATAACCACCTCGACGACCACGACAACTAGTACTAGTACAAGAACAACCACACAATTGTAGCTACTGCTGTTGCGACGCCAAATTAGCTTAATGATGACATTAATGAAAACGAAGGCAGGTGTGTACCACGTTGAAGAGGGAACACGAATACGCTTCGTGAGAACCTACGAGGGACCAAAAGGAAGGGCCTTGACGAAGAATCCACACCATTTCGGGATAGGGGAAGCAAACCTGCAAGTTACAGTCGGGCGTGCTCGCGATTCGGTGGCTTTTCTGCGGGGCACACCGACATGCCCGTCGTGCCGTGCTGCCTGATGAAACCTGGCGGTCCTACATGAGCTCGGCAGCCACACCACGACATCCCACAGATGGCCGAGGAAGAACCCGTTTGAGATTCCATGCTCAGTGGCCGGAGGAAATACATAATCGTCGAGGAATCATCGTTTTGTTAGGCACGAACGAACTTGGGACTGATGATCAACATGTTGTTGTTAGTGTGCCACTTCGGGGTCAACCGATGATGATTTTAGTGTGCCCACTCCAGGGTCAACCGATGATGTTTTGAGTGTGACTGTTCGGGGGTCAACCTTCATGGAGGTTTTAGACTGCTGATTTGGAACAACTTTCCTATATTCCGTTTATGATACTCCTTGGCTGAAGCCCGGAGAAAAAGCCGACTTGACGCGCTGAGATAGCATCCAGTCCCACGAGAGCAACGATAGTGTGGACTTGTAAAGCCCCGACAAGTAATAACCTGAATTGACGCGCTGATAAATTTATAGCCTCCAATCCCATAAACCAGCATTTGAGTAAAACAACCCGCCAAGAAAAATCGAGAGCCAGTCAGATGGAGCCAGCAATGGCACAAAGGTGGTTCCAACGTTTTGGGTCCAATATTCAGGGTGTAAAAGGCGCACCTTGGACCGTTGTCGTTCAACGCACCTCGAAAGCTACAGCGCCGAGGCTTTGAGGGAACGTGCTAAGAATACCGAGGGAGGACCACTGGCTGAGGCAGGAGACCTCAACTAATCCGATACTGGTCAAAGCGCAAAATTGTACTCGTAGTTCATTTGGTTGTGTGTACCGGTTCTATCCCTGTTCGCTTTTCTATGATGTTGTGGGCCTTGTCTTGGCCGTCCTTGCCTATGATTCCACTTGGAACAGGCACCAGAGTCGCTCGTGCTCTCACCCGACCTCAAAGAGTACAGGAGTTGAATCCATAACTCCCACTCGTATTACATACCGGTAACAGGTACCAGGCACAAACATGCACACAGTACGCGACAGCAGTTAAGAAACTCCTATTTTGGCTAAGGCTCGCGGTTTATTGTGATCTCGACGTTGAGCGTAGGCTCTTGAAGGCTAGTATATAGAGTTTAGAGTGGCGTTCCTCGCTGAGCACAAATGCTTAGCTGTAAATTCTTAATTTTTTAAAAAACCCAGCCTGAAATTCTCAACTGCCAATTTCTTAACACATGTCGCGTACTGTACTGTAGTCGGTACGGTATTATCCCGAATGCAACATACTACGACGCCTTTATTGGGCGTAGATTCTACCAGGTACTTCTCAGAGGATACCAGTTAAACAACAGCGTAACGTACCGTAGCTGCTTCCGAAACACAGTCCATAGTGCCATGCATGGTGTTGTAGCGCCTAAAGAGTGGGTGGGCACTTGAAGACAGGTTCGGGAGGCAACTGTATTATTACTGCTAAAGTGTACAACTGTCTGTTGCGTCTCAAGAACAAACAATGTTTCAACGATCACTTCGCTGACCAGGAAATAGGTACAACTACTCGTAGCAGCTTGCTACGTTTCTGCCCCCCCTCCCGTACAAGAAAACACGTGGTGTTATGAATACTACCAAACAAACCTTGCCGTCAAGCTGGTACGACCCCAGGCGATGCAGATGCCCTTCTGGCGATCTAGATGGTGATAGTGCAGCAATCCCAGGAAGAATGCTCGGCCAGTCCCAAAATATGATGATGTTCACCGACCCGAGACACGATGTTCCGGCACGGTCCTGAACGGTGATGATGTTCAGCGACACCAGAAGCGATGTTCCAGCAGACCTAAACTATGATGTTCAGTGACCCGGAAGCGATGTACCAGTGGCCCTGAACGACACGACGGCGATGAGGCATTTTATTCCGGAATATGTTCTCCCACGACAATCCCAAAACATGATAGTACTGTGGACCGATCCCGAAAGACACTCCGGCGACCCCACGTTGTTGTTACAGCGACCCCGGCAGCTTCGGTAGTCTCAACGATTAGTGATGTAAGCAGCTCCGAAAGCTGTCGCCCAAAATCCCAAGCGGTTGTGTTTGCAGCGCTCCCGTGAAACATCCTTCCCGCGACCCCGCGGCGAGGCGACCCTTAGTAACGAGGATGCCCTGGCGGTCACTGTTGTATTTTTACGAGCTAAAATATAATCCTCGTCAAAGTCGTCGTCAAAAGCAGTAACCGGCTTATTCTCGGTGTAACCGGGGCGGTTTCGGGCGCTCACCACAGCCGACGTGTGCGCCCTACCCGTCTGTGCGCGCGGAGCTCCTTTTACGCTGCACTTGGCGTCGCCGTGCATGGTCGCCTCATGCACAGCGAACCACTTCTGTCTAGCGCCACGTTTTTATCCAGCCTCCTTCCGCCCGGCGGGCTTGATGCTTTTCCCGTGGGCCTTGGCGGGTACGGCGCAGCCGCTCCTGTACTGCTCTGCGTTGCCGCAGTTGTGGAACATTATGGAGCTGAAATCAGGTGATACTACTGTTGTTGTCATGATCGTGCCGCTCCCAGAGATCGTGCCCATCTTGCTCCGGGGCACCCCGTCCAGGTAGAGATGTAGCGTGGTACAGACTGACTCTTTCGAAGGTCAAAGCCTGGGCCTTTCCAGGTCATCAGCTTGACGTCCCGATACTCCTGCACCAGACCATGGAGAAATATGTCCGTGATGTGCCTGTGTCCGTGGTCAGTCCCTCCATCTTGGTCAGTAGCTTGCGCAGTCCGGTGAGCTAACTACATAGCGTTGTCGGGGTCTTGTCCCGGCCTCATGCTCGTAGTCGCGAGTGCCTCCGATGTGACGCGGATCGCCTCGTTGGGGATCTCAGGTATTTATATTCCAGATCCTGTACCACGTTTTGTCCGTTGCCGCGGGTGCTGCGTTCCCCGTTTAATCGCTAGCAGTAGCGTTTCACCAAATGTGGTGATGCTGGTGGGTCTGGCTTGTCGCTGCAATATGTAAACATATACGTGGATGGGACATGCAGAGCGTGAAGCAGGTCTTCTTGGACCAGTCGTCGAATTAGTCGGGGTTCGTATCGCTGAAATCTTAGTACTCCTCAAGGCATTGGCAAGGCTCATAACCTGTTAGCGGGATCTCCGAATGATGCGTGTTGCGCGGGCTTCTGAGGTGCACCAGACTGCTGAAGCAGGCAAGCACTGAAAATAGGGGGTAACTCAGGATAACTGACTGGTTGCAGGATTTTTTTCCGGAGAGCTTAAAGAGGAGCGAACGAGTGCGTGAGGAGCACGCTTGCTTCAGGCCGAGCAAAACAAATCGAAACACAGAAGAGACCCTCATACGACAACAGGCTAACCCGAAGACTCTTTCGGGGTTCCCGAGTCCAGAGATTTTGAGTACTTGTCCACGAAATGACATTTAGATTGTGCCGCATATCGGCATTTGACATTTGGCATACCGCACGGCTTGTACCGTATCGCCGCAGCACCTTGCACTGCTGTGGCTTTACTCGCTACGGGCATGTTGCCGATCAACGACTCGGTAGGCTACTTGCTACAACTGTAGCTATCCTTAGTATTGTATGTGTTTCGATCTACCGGCAATACGTAACGATTACGAGTTGTAGAGGGTTTTATACACCTTCCTGGGCCTTATAAAGGATTGCGGTTACAGGGTTTGTTGATGACGTATGTGGTGGACTACAGTTAGTTATGACAGTCGAGAGAGAAGTGCTTGAATTGCTGTTAGGCAAGTCCGGTTGCGAGCTTCAGCTCATAATATATTTGATGTTGGCAAAGGCGCTCTCGGGCCGAGGAACAGAAAGGAAGAACATATACTGAGACGATAGGTACGCCATCGTCTGCCAGCTCTCGCCAAAATGCACGCTCTACGGCTAGTGCTGGGCCGTTGCACTGACCGACGTGCAGCATTGTTTCTTGATATTTTCCCGTGGAGGTCGATATTGCCTTGTGGCAAAATGGCTACTCGTTACTATTCTCAATCGTCCGACGAAAAGTCTTGAAATGTGCTTTTACTTACGAGTATGCGCTGCAAGGTATCGACTTCCGAACAGGGACTACAGTTCACCGCATGTTGGTTACCAGACAATATCACTCTTATACCAAGCACATTGTACGTATAGATCGACCGCATAATGTTGCCTATCATGTTTATGCTTCAATAGTATATCATACTCCGTGCTACTGAGTACCGACCATAGGCAGTTATGCTACCGACCAGCGACTCCATAGGTTACTGACTCCTATCACCAACACGACCCCTTGACGGAGGTAACATCGTCAATTTTTCTATTCGACATCGAATTCAATGTTCCTTAATCAATTTGCTTGCGTAAGTTATGAGTAGCTTGATACTCACTGCGACTCCCTGCAATCACGAAGACCCGCATAACAATAGGGTTGCTTGCAGGCTAGATGGTCACCGCACAGGCCACAAAACAGTATCACAGCATATTCAGGCCCGTGTATGTACGGTGGCAATACGTTGTGTAGTCTTGTCACAAAAGCTACTCGAGCATTACGCACGCTACCAAATAAGACACCAGCAATACCGCAGTGATCAGTTAATTGACCTAAGACTTGGATATATATATATATATATATATATATGGATACACACACTATTATATGAATGCAATGTAACAATTTGCTACAGCTCTGCCCACCCAGTATAATCTGCAAGTAATATACAGGATAACCCAAACAATATTCCGGTCAGTCAATATGGACCAATAACAGAAGTTGCCAGTAGTAATCTACAGCAAAAGTGACTCCGTTTCTTTCGCAGCAAGCATAGAACCGAACTGTATCCCAATGTTCCTGCCGTCCTCAAACAAAGGAACAAAAGGGTACTGTCAGCTATTTTGAAGTTGTTCAAGACTACAAGTACTGTTATGGAGATACCTCACCCCTCTTATATATACCGATGTCGTGGTTGTACTCCTCCACATGGCGGGTCCTCCTGCCATACACGTTGAAGCCCTGGAGCCGCGAAATGACCGCGGCGTGAAGCTCGTTCGCTAGGTCTGACCTGTGTCCCGTCGTGTGCGCAGGATTGCAGTTCTGCGTCCCGAGCCTTTCCAGGATGCCGTCGACGTAGCTTTTCTTGATGATGACCAATGTCTCCTTGTCGTAGCCTCGTGTGACGTCCTACCAAAAATTAGGCTGGCCGCGCCCATGCCCGTTTTCCTCAGCTTAGGACTTGAGGATCGACGCCACCACGAGTTGGAAATATAGGCATCCTCGTTCGCTCCAAAGCTGATTGCCACTAACCGCTTCGCCTTCACTGTAGATTATCTCCTTCAGAACCGCTCCCACGTTTTCGGGGACTAATTGCTTGAAATTGGTATATTGTCATTTTTGCAGGTGTAGAAGGTGATTGCCACCAACAGCTCCGCCTCCACTGTTGATCATGCAGTCAGTGTCTGCGTCTCGGCCCCGATGCTGATGGGCCCCTCCGTCCAGGAAGAAGGGGAAGCCCGAGGTTGAATGTTCGGTGTACACGAAGGCCGTGGGTTCAGCCACGGTTCTCCGTCATCGTGTGCAAAGTCCAGGGGTCCCGCCGTGGGGTTCGCCAACGGCTGTCCTTCCGCTACCGTAAACGCATGAACCCTCTTCATCCAGTTCATAGCCGGTCTCGTTGTTGGGCTTGACTCCTGTCGAGGCGCGGGCGATACGCAGCTCACGAGCAGCTGGTGCGGCCCCAGGTGAAGTAGGCGGTGTTAATCCGTCGACTTCAGGTGGTAAAAGCTCCGATGGCGCCAGGCGGTGACGCTCCGTCAGCCCCAGTCGATGAGGTTCCAGCTACCCCAGGCGGTGGTGCTCCAGTGGCCTCAGAAGAGGCGGATGCTCCGATGATCCCAGATGATGGTGATTTAATGGTCGCGGGCGATGATGCTGCGTCGATCCCAGGCGGTGCTGTCCCAGCGACTCCAGGCAAAGGTGTTCCTGTGGCCCTGCGCAACGACGCTCCAGTGACCCCAGAAGATGCTTCGGTGGCCTTGGGCGATGACGCTCCAGCGGCCCCAGGAGATAGCGCTTTGGCGATCCCAGGCGATAACCCTCTGTTAGTGACCCCAGTCGTTAGTGCTATGGCGACCCCAGGCTATGACGCTCCGGCGATCCCAAGCAGTGGTGATGCCAATTCTTCTGTCTCGGCGCGGATAGGTCTCGTCGTTAACCTTGAGGTACTTTTTGTTGAAGTTCCTCCCTGGCCTTCCGCCCATCGCCGCTAGTGCCGGTTGCATCCTCGTGTTTAATGTCGATGAGGTACAGTATGCCGGTTTCTGCGTCACCAACAGGGTTTGGGGCTGCCGAGGCCCTCTCCCCCTGTTCACCCCCTCCCCCGTGCTGTCTTCTAATACTGCTGTAAAACGCTACACCCATCGAGCAGATCACGATCTAAGATGGTCTATCTAGATGATATAGATTATGTAATAAGCCGTTTTTAGATGTTGTTATCACATACAGACCTCGCCGGTCAAACATGTTTGTGCACAAGAGCTTGTGCCCAACATAGTCCACCCGCGGCAAACATGATTTAGGTCGTGCAGACCATGCCAATACGGGGTTAATCTTGCCCCGAAATATCTAGCTAATGAAAACGGGGGATCTGATGGCCCTACAACTGTAGTATGTATGCACCGATATGTACATAATCAACACATGACGCCTGCTACGATAGAGGTTGCATTTTCTGGCGTTTTTGTTTCTGAATGAGGGGCTCCTTACCCAAAATCGTCGGGGTGTTATTCTAGTTTTGCGACATGACTTGCTTTGTATACCTAGGACATGGCTCTGTTAATCGGGTGGCACTGATTGGTTTACTCAAATCAGTTTGTGGGTGAAGTACAGAGCTCTTCAAGGCGAAGAGCCTCAGAAAACAACTGGTGAACCTGTATCGTAACATGCGTCACATGGGACAGACCATAGATGGTCCAGTTCATGATCTATACCTTCCCGGATAGATTCCCGAGCTGTAGGGTTTATCTCATGCTACCGGGTAGGACCCGTATAATCTGCATGATCTAGAACACGTTTACTGGGTTTCGTCTGTGCTGGACAGACCCTGCACAACGTCTCACAACCGCAGGTCAGGATTTAGATGATCTAGATCGATGATCTAGATCATTGATCTAGATCGTGATCTGTGGAATAATCTCATCCGACCACGGGGGGGTCATACCGTACTTGAGACTTACCAGGTACAAACGAGCTACGTAATATAGTGGGGCGGGCCGGGTGGACGGGTCGAGCCGGGGGAAGAAAGGTCGAGCCGGGGGAAGGGTCGAGGAAACGTGTGGAGGGGCGAAGAAACTAGATGTGAACAGACCAGGGGGCAAGACCATGAAATGGAGAAGAGAGCCCCACAGTCGTTTGGGGCGGCCGAGGGTTAGCTTTAGCGGGACAACATCAGTATATCTATAACGCCAGGGTGTTGTGGACATCACATCCGACAATCGAGAGCGCCCCAGCCGTTTCGAGCGGTCGACGGTGTTATTATAACTCTTCTTGAGGGACACCATCATCAATATTTATACCGTCAGGGTATAGACATCACATCGTCCGAGAATCCAGAGTGTCTCAGTCGTTTGGGACGGCCGAGGGTTAGAGTTCGTGTCGGATGCCCTCCATATTCATACCGTGAGGGTACTCACAGGCATCAAATCATCATCCGATAATCCACGCGGTGGCCGGTCGTCGTCGTCGCTGCAGACGATGCAAGATATGGACTGCCTGGTATTCATAGCCCGTCAAGTCACATACATCAAGCTCTTGACGATGTATCATATTTCACATGTATGTGTAGGACAGGGCTGAGGGAGAGGGAACTACTTTGAGGTACGGAAGTATGATGCCCGAAATTCGAAACAACTTTTCTGAATGTCGGGTCTTCCAAATCCCGCCTTTTTTCCGGTTTCACTCTCGCCACTCGTCATGCATGCGATGCAACATGCAACAACGTGCAACCAACCATTCACGGAATAATATATACCTGGTATATATATTATACCAGGTACATCTTCTTAAAGTCTCCAACAAACAAACGTGTTGTTGCGTACCTGGTACTTTTGTAGGACTATCATACGGAATGTGCATGCTCTGTCCCTTTCTGAAGCACGTTTGTTTTCGGATTATTTCCGGCCCGAGGGAAGAAAGAAAAGCACTGGAGTGAGTCCACTCAACAATCAATCACCTCGTTTTTGTTTTTAAAAGACAAATTCGCATGCGCACGTGGGCAAGAACGAAGCAGCAGCGCCCGCGCGAGAAGTATTACACCTGGACCAGCTGGTGGTGGTACGACGTATAGGCGTTTTATGGTACTAATAGTTAGTAGTGTGGATTTTTTTTTTTTTTTTTTTTTTTTTAATATGCCCATTTATTATATT
>JAYJME010003177.1:0-12488 GCA_036873775.1 Costaria costata | reverse complement strand
AAGCAGATGCTTTCGTTTTTGAGATCGAAAAATACAAATCTGAAGCTCAAAATCGAACCGCATAGGAAACAGCCTAAGCAAGGGAGGTCGAAGCTCGACGTGCGATTTCTCCCGTTTTGCAGGTCCTTCCGCTCAAGTTCTCCGAAATATGATAATTGCGCTTGATTCGCATTTTCTTCTCCGAACCAAAAAGCCAATAAAAGTGTCGAACTCTCTTTTTTTTTTTTTCGCGAGCGCAGTTCAAAGTTAACCCCTTGCCCGTCCTCGAGTACAGCGAATGCTGGCCTAGAGCAAACCCTGGGATTTTACAAGTCCATCCCCTGCTTTGGCCCCGGGATATTTTGTTCCTGTCCCATGGCTATTGGGCCAACATGTATTGTTGTCTACTGGTATCAAACAGCCGAAAAAATGTGCCAAACATTATAATGGTCCTTACAGTATGGGATTCTCCAACCTTTTCTCTAACCCGGGGATGTATCAGACCACCCCCTGTTTTTGGTGTTTTTTTTACTGTTCCTTGGCTGCTGGGCCGTGCAACCAACCTAATTTTTGTGTCTTTTGGTGCCAAGCAGTCGTAAAATGTGACCAGCATGCACAAAGAAAGGAAGGCAGACACAAAGACAGAGAAGAAACAAAGAATGTCACGGAAAATCAAAGCACGAAGAAAATCGCATTCGAGGTAGCCACAGCAGGGACACAGGGGAAGGTTTGTCATTGAGTGCTCCCTTGTCAAGTTTATCCGTTTCGATGTTTTTTTTTTACATTCAGGGGCCATTTCACCTCAAACTCCGTTGCCGGTCAGGGGTGCCCTCCTCGAACTCGCCTAGACCTTTATCTTGTAACTTTGTTGATCGTGTTCAGGGGGATCTAAATCGGTTGCAGGAATAGCGCAGGAGAGGGTTTTTTTCGGCTTTATCCTGCATAGGACGATGACGCATCAGAAGGCATCACAGGTCTGTCGCATATTTTACAGGTGTTTCGTTGAGTGTTTGCCCTGTCGGAAAATGCAGTCTGAGCTCCGTGTAAATGTGTTCGGTGTGCAGTCAACACGCACGAGTATGAATCGCAGTATGGGTATCTCGCCACACGCAATATGCGGCGAGACTGCAAGTTCAGTGCAGGGGACTACGACTTAAGATACCTTGATTTAAGAGAAACACCAAAGAGGTCAAATGGTTTGGCACGGGCATACTAAACGTTACCAGTACAATACCGACATGACGCGTGCTAACAATGAGGTTGCACGTTTTGGCTTTTTTGTTTCTGATATGACGGGGCTCCTTAACCCAAGATCGCCGGAAGGTCATTCTTGTTTTGCTGGATGTTTTATTTCAATGCCTGGTCCATGTGTTTGCTCATCGGGCTGCCCTTCCAGTTTACCCAAAACGGTTATCGGGTGTGATGCGGAGCTATTAAAGCAAAGAGCCTCAGAAAATAAATAAATGGTGTGCACCTCTATCGTAACATGGGTCACATTCCAACTAAAGAGAAGCCCCTGTTAAAGAGAGGTCTGCCTGACCTGACGCACCTCTCTCTTACCCCCTGTAGCTATGTTCTGTTTTTTCGCTACCGGGAATATTGTCTGTTCTACTCCGTATCGGGACGTTGACAGCTTTGCAGTGTGGCTGGCTTGCCGCTGCAAGAGTTAGAGAATATTGTTCTAAGGCGGAAAGTCGGCCAGTACAGCAGCCCCTAGAGTACGTCTACCCGTGGTGTGTGCATCGTGCCGTGATGGCCATACACTTAACATGCCCCCCCTGACCACCCGTCTTCCTCTGCTCCTCCTCGTACCTTCTTTCCTCTTCTTCTCGTTTCCACGATTTGGCTACGTAGGCACCGTGTATTCCACTACTTATTTTGTCCGTCATCATCATCATCATCATCATCATCATCATCATCATCATCATCGTCATCATCATCATCATCATCATGACAATTGTCTTTCACAGTCACTTGGTGCCGCCTCTGATTGTCTTGTCAATGGGACAGAGGCTCGACACGAACCATTCCAATATGCAAACTAGACAGGGGAACTGGCTACTATGATGCTAGGACCGCGCTCTAGGTTTGGTTTGTTTTCCTACCTACCTGAGGATCCCTTTTCCCTTTTCCCCTAGTTTGGTTTTTAACACTGGTTGGAAACTGGCGTTATGCTATTATGTTATGTCGTTAAACGTAATAAACATCCGGGGTTGTGTACTGTAGTTGGGCGTTTTCCTGTCGGCACAAAGACATGCCGTGACTGGCCTATTCGTGAACGGTCCATGCGTACACTCCGTGCCTTTCTTTCACACGATGCCGACTAACAATGAATCTGGCCGGGCCTTGGGCTGAGAAATTCACTAATTCCGTAGCAAAGCAACCGGTTCTCTCAGCCAAGTCTACGAATGTTCATGTCGCGGTCATCTATCCCACTGGGAGACCAGCATAAGCACATAAGCAGTTATGAGCATCAAACGCAGTGTGTCGCTGCCACATATGGCAGTCGCTGTGTGCTTTGCACCGCTCGCTCACATGTTTTATCAATTTTTATGCATTGTTTGGCGCAAGCATCTGGTACCTGGTAACATAAATATCGCTTATTTCTACGGCTATTCAGGAGCTGGATCGATAACTAAGTAGGTTGGTAGAAGTAGAATGTTAGTTAACAACCCAAGCCGAATTTAATCGATCTGCTACTGGTATGCATGTTTCAGGCGGTCAAACGCTAGCTACGAAGTTGTGAAAACTTCCTTTTACGGGGGACCGTAGTAAATAGAACCAAATATTGTTAGCTTAAATAGGGAAACATATAGGTTTTGGTGTCTACAGTAGGTGGCCATTGTGTCTACAGTAGGTCCTATGAACTATAGTTCCCCGTAATAATTTCTCCATTTTCAAGTGTTTAGCTACAAGCGCTGCGAAATACTGCATGGGTAGACGTATGAATATGGGTCCGTCGGGATTCGGCGTATCCCGATTATTTAGTACACGTAGACTAACCAAGGCCTACCCTTTGGCTGGGGTTGGCGTGGTCGTTTGTATCGCGTCATGCAGAAAGCCTGTTCAATGCCATGATCAACTTCAACTGCGTACACAACCTCAACACGTATCGCGTCATGCAGAAAGTTTGTTCAATGCCATGATCAACTTCAGCTGCGTACACAACCTCAACACGTGAAACAATATTTTTAGGCTGAACAACGTGTGGTTTTCCACGTTCTGGTACTGTATTGGCTGATGTGTATGGCTGTTATTGCCGTTCAAGCTCGCTCTAAAGGTGGTTGTCTTATGCCGAACGGTCCCAGGCAGTGAATGGGAGACAACGTGGCAATCCCTGGAAAGAGCCGTTCTCTAATCTAGACGCCCGCAAGGAAGAATCGATGATACTCCTGTCGTTATCACTAGCAACGTAAACGGGTCTCCCCCGTAGAGATGTCGAGCAGCTAGAACCTGTGTCCTGCAGTGGCGAGGTATGCATGCTCGTTTGTACTGCAGAAGTAAACTTATACCCGTTTCATCAATCGAAGGCCTGAGGTCTATTCCTATATGTCCAGGGGGTAGGTTCGTGTGGCCAACACCTTCGACACCACAGGAGAAAGCTCGGCGTCCATTTCAACCAAGTGCCACCTTGCATCGGATGCATCCAGCATGACCAGCCCGTGCTTTCATCGATCGCAACAGTTGCCCGTTATTTACTCGAAGACGACTCAGCTCATGGAAACCTTGAAGTGACTTGTCGCTCGTTCTCATCGCACGTCGACCGCGCCAGAAAATTCCAAATAATAACCAGTGTAGACGACGGAATCATGCTTCCACCACATAGTTGATCGTTCGTCGCGCCATGATGCCCTCGCCGTGCTTTCTCGACGCAACCCACAGACGAAGAAACGGTTGTGTCGACGCTTTCAGGTTTCAACGAAAAACGCCATAGAGCGGCAAGCCGGACACAAGAAAGCGGGACGGCTGTTTCTGGTATCTACAGCGCGCCCTCTGTCATAGGATTGTAGGTGAAACCCACCACACCAGCCCAAGTGAAGGAAGCAGCAAGCAACCAGATAGGGGTCCGGTGACGAGGGGCAGCCAAGACACCCACGCGTCGTCGCCATGTCCAACTTCCTGAGCAGTAAAACGTTTGTAGTCAAGACTACCCCCGTAGACGGCACCGCCGCCATCGGGTTATCGTTCATCTTCCTCGCCTACTTCTTGCACCCGGCAATCGAGTCCTCGTATCAGAGGGTGAGAGCCTACCGCGCCTGGCGGGCAATTGAGAAACGCCAGTACGTCGACGTCACCAACTATCCCATTGTGGCAGAGGTGTTCGGAGGGCGCGGGAAATGGGACGCCGCGCGGATAATAACGGTGCTTCTCGCCGTGTTTTCGCTGGCCTCCTGGGGCCTGGAGCTATCGATGGGCCTTGCGTATTACGAGGGTGCCGCGGATCTCCTCAATCGACCACCTCCAGTTACAAAAGGAAATAGCGGGGAAGAATGGGTGGTGAGCCGGTTCTCGTGGTTTCTCCCGAACCTTGCCCTTGCAATCGATGTTATATATCAGTCCCCAACTTGTTCTATGGGATTTCGTCGCTGTGTTCACGTGAGCAGGAAGCCTTGAGGGGGGATGGCGGGGATCTGGCGTTGTGTTGGTTTCATGTGCATGCACCTGGAAGGGGCAGTCCTGAGCTTCCCTTCGTCTCCCTCCGACTTTGGTTGCGTCTGTGTCTTGCCCATCTTGTCGCAGGTGATGACCAAGGAAGAGATTGACGATACAGCCTGGTATGATTTACCCAACGTAGACAACGGCATCGCGAAGTCGAGGTATCACTTAGACAATAATAAATATAACGGCTTTGTCAACGGCCACATTGATGTCGCGTTTTGGCACACAGAGCCCGCGAGAACTGAGAGCCTGTTCTACTACCTCGACGGCGATACCGTCACGGTGAAGGACCTTGCGTGCACGGGCAACAAAACCTCCGACCCCGTGGACGTGTACCTTGGAAACGAAATATGGGGAACCGTTTTAGATTGCGAAGAAGGACCCAGTCTGACGGACGACTTGCAATCAGTACACACCGACAAGTACGTTAGTCCCCCGACACTAATCATGACCAATGAGGATGACGTTTTCCTCGTCGTAGAGGAGAGCAGCACCTACCCTAGCTTCCTGTACTCTGTTTGGACCGTGGAATCAGCGGACAGTACCTCCTTTGAGCTCCACCCTGAGTTTCACATCGCGGCCACGATGCGACTCGCGGAAGCGGTGGTGACAGGAATCGTGCATGGCGAGGTATCTGGCGGCGCCTGCTTCGGGTTGCTCCGGAAGTTCAGCGAGACCCTCAGCACAACCGGGACCACAGCAAACCGAGCCAAGCCGTTCGGCGAGCACCCCACCGGAGACAACGTGGAGATACAAAAGTTGGAGTTTATTGAGGTCGGACTCGAAGTAGGCGTGAACGCCTTGATTTGCTCCATATGTATCATGGTGCTGACTTCGATCGGTATCGCGTGGTCGTTCTGCTTGCGCTCAAGCATCGGCATGGACGTGTACGACCGGGACGAACTTATTCGCGCGGTTTCAATATCTGGGGCGGCGGCGGGTGATACCTCGCCCTCCGAAATGCGCATCTTTGTACGTAAGGAGGACACGGGCGACATGAGAGTCGTCGTTAACGACACAGGCGACGCTCAGAGGGGCTGTGCGAGGATCCTCAGGAAAGGGGGTACGGTTGTCGAAGATGCAGACCCTACTCCAACAGTCTCCAGCGCCGCTCCGGGCAACGACAGTTACGGAGGTGCGGTCGTCCCGATGGGATCACGGACGGTTGTGCTGGAGGGAGTGCGGATACGTCCGAGTAGAGCATTGCCGGGCCCGAAGGGAAACTTCCACTATCCGACGTCTGTCTCTATCACGGCCTCCCCCGTTCCTTCGAACGCCAATTCGCGTTCTGGAACGCCGTCGAGTTATCCTTCTCCGCCGAAGCTGGCAGCGCGAAGGGATCGTGGGTCTAAGGGTGGAAGGGGTGCATCCATATATTTTGACACCGAATACTCCCCCAGCGACAGTGAGGACGATGAAACCTACGCCGCGCAGGAGAAACCCGCTAAACCTGTCGAGGGTGATGGTGAACCAGGACCATACACTTCGGCGTTTGCTGCCGCGAGTGGGGTGGCGGCTGTGCCCGAAGGTGTTGGCCCTTCCGGCATTGAGATGGCGAGACAGCTGTTGCGTGGCCGTGGGAATGGGACGTCGCCGTGTTCACGGAGCAGGACGGCGACCGACGTCACCGAGGGGGGGTCGTCGCCGTTGCCCCCTTTGCTAATTTCGCGAGACTTTACGTTAGGACCTCCCCTATTGGGCCCTCTTACCCACAGTGGCGAGGAAGAAGCTAAGGAATGCGCTCCTTCGCCTGAAGATGTGTGTTAACAACGAACGTCATCCTCCGGTACGTATGTGTGGATAGACCGGTTGAACACGGACAGGCCTTCGTTTTACATTTCCTGCTACTGTATTAATAGAGGAGTGTCTCCGTTTGGTGCTGAGCACGGCTTGCTGAGAGGGTGATCAATGGGTGCCGTTTGGCTGGGTGTGGGTTCACGGTGTATCGTTCCTACGTTCGATCGATCTGATCGTTTTTACGACTATACCCGCGCGGTTTCATCTCGGCGCTACATAAATAGACTGGTGTGCGTTTTCTGTAGCGAGGGTTCTGTTTTGGAGGCAGGCACGTAATAGGCCTAGTTTAATGGATGTCACACAAGTGGTTGATCGGTGGACCGATTTTGATATCCGTGATGCTGCTATTTAGATGCTGGTCCTGTGGGTCAGAGCAGTATCGCGGAGCAGTCTGTACCAGGTAGAGGTAGTCATTCGACAATGGGCGGGTGTCCTTTCGTAACGGCTGCACGTAACTGTCTTGGCGGGGGACGGTGTTCGCTGTACATTCGGGTATGTGTACAATATTAGTTTTTTCGGCCGGATCGAACGTCCGCCCAGGGCTGGTGAGGACGCTTAGTGCACCCGTCGAGCATAGTCGATTTACCCACCGTAGCAGCCTAGCTTCATGGTACACAGTAGCCGTAGATTAGAGCAAAACGCCGTTAGGTTGAGTTAAGACGAAGTGACGGTTACGCACGCAGGCATTTCAGTCGCCGTGTCTACGAAGGGGGGTTTTATTTGGGCACTTTCTCGAGTTGGCCTGAACACCTTGTTTGGTAGGAATGGCGGTTCATTAATTGAGGCAATGTTGGGTTTTCTGTACGCTCCACGGCTTGGGACGCAACAAAATTTGGACGTGTTGAGCTATAGAGTATGTTCTTCATTAGAAGTACCCGTAGCCGTTGTAGGTACAGCCACCGAATACTGTAACGACCGGCGGTAGGGGATACCTGATATTGTTCGGGTGGTAGATCCATTGTTGTAGGTCAGGGTGAGCGCATCATGCCGAGGGGAGTAGGGGAGGGCACATAACCTGCGGCATGCTAGTCGCACGTATCTTGTATTCCTTGAGGTACATCTCATTTTTAAAAGTAGAATGTGTGAAACCATGGCGCCCTTGTATTCGTAGTGAAGTAGCAATACATATTATAGAGGAGACCAAAATCTCTGCAGTCTGCTTCATGCAACAGTTGAAGCAGACGCCGTGGTCGCGACAGGGTCCCGAGACGAGTTGTGGTGCTTGAGACTGGGGGGTTGAGAAACCTCGCGTCAGGCGCCAAAGAGGGCACTGAGCAAAGATGGCCGCTCGAACTTGTAGATTGCGGTCAAGGCTGAATGCATGTCATTTGAACCTCACACACGATTGGTACATGTACATTTGTCCTGTTTCCACCGCTTTTTTTGTCAGTTTAGCGCTTTGCTCTTGTGATGCGTCAGTTTTCGTCTAATTGTTTCACGGGTTGGTCGATCACTCCAGCCCTATAGAGAAAATGGCGAGGTTTAAATAAGTCAAGGCTGCCAGCTTAACGCTGAGGTTCATACTACTCGGGTGGCTCGCGGGACTGTCCGGCGTTTCCATGCCATTCACACCGTGTTATCAACCCCCCCCCCCTCCCCCATCTGTGGCCGCAAGATGCCGCCACCTATCTGCAGAACAGGTATTACACTTGCCACACCGCCCAGTATGTACAGTGGTCGCTAAATGGCATGAGTGAGTGTGCCCTCGAAATACGTCGTTGGTGTGGGCCATCACATGTCCTGTATGTGTGCCACGAAATCCATAAAGCGAGGCCAACTTCGCCCAACAGCAATGCACCTGATTATGGGCCCAAGTACGCTGTCCATTGCTGTACTCTACTGCAGGACGGGCTACAGGTAATACCTTTTGTCCTACGCATTCCTTCCGAAATCAGATGTCCGGCGAGCGTAGAACATGATTCCTCTGGAACTCGCGTGCTTGTATACTCTTCATATTTTAACCAATCTCCAGTTTTCTCACCCTATGCGCGTCTGCTAACCTTTCTGCTCTCCGATCGTGGACATTACTGCGCTTTCGGTACCCTGGATACATTCTAGCTTGCTGAACAAGCCTGTGGGCCTGCTCATGCTGATGACGACAGTGTGCGATGTCCAAGACACACATTCTGCGAGATATTTGCTGAAGCAGCAGTGTCATATATACATTGAGAGCGTGAGGCGAATCGTAGTAGTATGCAGTACGCGGCATGTGTAAACAATTTGGGAGTGAAGAGTTCCAGACTGAGCTTTTAAAACAAATAACAATTTACAGCTAAGCCTTTGTGCTCAGTGACGAACGCCACTCTAAATCCTGTATAATAACCTTGGAGAGCTTACGCTCAACCTTGAGATCACAATACGCCGCGAGCCTTAGCCAAAATAGTAATTTCTTTACTGCTGTCGCGTACTGTAGTAGGAGTTCTAGCGCATGCCAGGTACCCGATATACTGTAGAAACACCCGCGAGAGTGAGTGTTCAAACCGGCTTGGGGTAGGGGTAGGTCGACACTCGTTGGCGCTTCTGTCCTCAGTATCAGTAGACATTGGGATGCAACAGGGCAGTATCGGCAGAGATCGGGGGAATTAGCCACTGCAAACAAGCGAACGAACTGCCTTGACAGCGGGGGGCGGTAGATTGGAGGGTTACGTCCTAGGTATTTTCTATCCTCGCACCATTCAACCGCGATGGCAGTATAGATCGCACAGAGTTCGCCCGTAGGGCATGCAGGAACGATGGTAGAAGTCGATATCATCCATACACGTGACGGAATTGGCGTTCAGTATTGGATTTCCAGGAACCAGGGTAGTAGTCGGTATCATCTATTCACGTAAAGTGATCCACATTCAATCTTCACTGCTGCGAGGGGATCCTTACACGGTTTGCCTTCAGTGGAGAAGGTGCAGGGGAAGTAGCAATTGCTGTGATAGCGTAGGGCTGGCACATGTTGATCCTACAGAATCAGCGGCGGCGGAGAGTTGCAGCGCCAGACGCGACCAATGAGCGACACGTACCCAATATAGTTTTATTTCAAAAGGCATTGGAATGGGGCGTCGTCTGGAATGCTGACCCAGCCCGCGAAGCAAATTTCTTGGAGAAAATACCCGGCACTAGGAAAGTGTCTGGGTTTCTTGCGTGGAGCATCTTGAAGTTAGGCTGAAGGGGATTGTTTGTCCTGTCCGCGTTAAAGTTGACACGCACCACCAGCAAAGAGGTTGGGCGCGCTTGAACCACGCGGAGTTGGGCTACAATGAAAATGACCGGGGATCCCGGCAACAGTTGGCAAGTTTGTGCTACATGAAATAGTATTGGCCGCGCTCACACACATCACACATGTTGCACACCCTTCGCAAACAGCGGACTGCACGATGACTTTTGGCCTGCCAAGAGAGATGTCCGGATGTAGCATGCGGGCAGACAGCTTCGCAGCTCCGCGAAAAAGTGCCCCTGCGAATCCTCCTATCGTCCTTTCTGTCCGCTTCCTGGGTCGTGTTGCTCTTGAAACGAGAGTGCAGGGCATGGCTAACATGGGACCTGAAGAGGTTGCTGGTGGATCTCGATTGCCAGGTACGCACACGGAGAGTGAAGTCCTCGTCAAAATCACCGTTATCTCCTCAGTTGACGGGTCACTGTACCGGAGGCGGGGATGCTGTAGTTGGCACCCTGTTTAACAAATATCAACCGTTAATCACCGGTTGCTAATAAATGCACCCACGGACCGGAGGAATGTGCGCGGGAACAGCGAAAAATCACCGAAATTGGATATTACCGGCATCTGACGCCGTGAGCGGTGGCACACCCAGGGAAATCCCACCAATACCACTACTGCAAGCCCCCTCGCCACGTAGTTGCTCCACTATTTCTACTAGCAATGATAAAGTTTTCTCGGGCGGTTTAGAAAGGTACGGGGGGTTTTATTTGTTACCCGAGCGTCGAAACTGTGTCCCGCGTACGTGGTACAATGGCAGTTGGCACATTAATGAGGGTGCCCGATGAAAGCCGCGTCCCATATGCTACGTATCTTCCAGCTTGCGCCTGTGTATAACGTAAGTAAGCAATATACCCGTGTTAGACCCACACAGAGTCCAGAGCATGCGTGTTTACGCACGAAACGTCTGTACCGGACCGCTCACTACCGTCCCCTACTTCGAACTACAGCAAACTACCCACAATATTTTGCTTCTTGGCCCGGCTCGAAACGCTCGGCTCGTACATAAACTGCATACACTCGTCATGCTCTGGACGGCGCCGAGAATATATATTTCACCCGAGGTGACATCGCCGGCTTTAGCATATTCATCACACCTTGACGACGTAGGGTCCACTGGTGCTCAAGAGCTTTCGTGAACCGTTTCGGGCTACTACGCTGCGGATGCGGGAAGTGTGGGCCAGTCAACCCCATCGCGTCTCTCGATCATAACAACACGGCCCCCCAGTATTGTTTTACCAGCGGGAGGCAGACTATTACCGACCTAGAAGCGCATATTGCCACCTCGAGCGTCGTGACGATCCTGACGATGCTGGCGCCGTAGCTGGTCGTCACCATGATTCTGGGTGATGACTTTAGAATATGGACCGACGCACCCTGCCCTGTGATCCCGAAGCTTAATGGAGTGAAGTCTACCAGGATGATAAGGGTCCGACCTGCGACCAAGCCCGCCAACGTTTCAGTATAGAAAAAAGACAGACCGTGCGTGCGGAATAGCGCCCGAAACGACGAGAGGCTGCAGTAGGTCATTAACCGACTTGAGGCGGGGCTGTGGGGTGTAGGGCGGCGTTCGTCTGGAAGATGTGAGAATAACCCATGACGAGCTGACGAATTGAAGCAGGTTAAACCAGGGTAGGTGCAACGTTCGAAGTGGCGGCCAAGTTCGACAAACATCCTACATCAAATTGTAGTGGTTTCTGTCTTATCCGTCCATAATATATATATATATATATATAAATATTTACAAGGGCTCCGCATGGGGGCCGACAGTCGCCGGCCCCCATGCTTCGGGTAGGCCAGGGCACGATTTCGACAGGTTGAATTTACGGATGATACGCAGGAGGAAATTAAAGTAATGCCAAGGGATGAATAACAGCTTGTTGTGTGCACCTAACTGCAGCATGCTGTGTACATATTAAAAATGACGCAATTGATTGGAAGACATGTATGGCTTTGTTTGTTCGCGGTTATAAAAAAATAAGAGAGAGTATATTAAGGTCGTTTGAGAAAAGAAGGAAAATTATTTTGTTCGGGAACGTAATCTCGCTCAGTTTTCATTGCTTTTGGATTCTGCCTCGCAAGTTTTGAAAATCAATTTTCATTTACTTTTTACCGGCTTTTGGACGATATTTGTTGCCTTGGATGTAGTGTGGAAAAATCGTAATTTTGAATTTAGTGTGGGGACGAACTATGTTGAACTTAGTGTGGGTAATGGAACCTGGAACAAATCGGAAAACGATTCCCCTGTCTCCTGTTTCTACAAACCGACAAGAAGAGGAACTCCGTTGTCAAGCCAAAAATAAAATTGAAGCTGCTCGCTCTGTCGGCCACGCCGCGCTCGCCTCTCGTTCCGCGACGAGCTCGACACGAGACTCGGTCGTGGGCCGGCGTCCCTCCTCCTCTCTGCGCTGGCTGTATCCGACCCGTCGGCCGGCCGATGTATGAACTCGTTTATAGATTTTTTATTATATCTTTTCTTGGCCCCAAACAGACCAGATGTACCGTTTTGTATAAACAGGAAAAAAATTCCCTGTCCGCTGCATTCCCAAACCGATATTATCAGCGGGACCTCCAATGAGATGTAGAAAATAATAGAAAAAACGAAGAAGAAAAATCAAAGCAGCTCCATATGTCAGGCCTGTCTCGCGCTCCTCTCGTTCCGCGACGAGCTCGACACCGCCTCGGTCGTGAGCCGGCGGCCGTCAATCTCTGTCTGGGCGAGACCCGTCGGCCGCCGTTCGTGTGACATGCCGTGTCCCGTGCCCTTCGTTTGGCACCTGCTTGCCACCTGTTACCAACCGGGCGAGAGATCTGAATTTGTATCCACTGGATCCAAAAATATAAGAAA
>JAYJME010003176.1:0-12489 GCA_036873775.1 Costaria costata | reverse complement strand
GGAAATGTGTCCCGGCCAACCACAGGCCTTCAAAACGGTCAAGAATGGTCAGGCGTTTCCGCAGGAAGAAAAAAGAAAAAAGAAACATTTAGTTATCTTTTTGATCGAGTCGGTTGGAGGTACTCCAAGGCATGCCTGTACAAATGTTCGTGCAAAAACTCGAAGGTCCGACCTGCATATGTTAAGCATTACGTATAATATAACAAAAAACGCGATTCTACACTAAAACCAAGTCATTTCGAGGAAATATCGTAACTTACACATTTCTACGTACAAAAATCCAAAAGTTCGCGTGGTTTTTTCGAGAAAGACCGTGAAATGTTTTAGACGTGTTATTTGTGTCCTTCCCGAGGCCAGACCCGAGTTTTTTTTTTTTCGCCGAAAAGGTTTGTGTTAAACAACGAAAATTCGGTGGGAAAAAAAAACTATGGGTGAGGTCTTCGTAATGGCTTATAGAAGACGTGTGCAAATTTTCACGGCCTAACTCGAAAAAACCACGTAACCTTTTTCCGGGGAATAATTTTCCGTCGTTCAACTTGACCCAGCCTGTACGATACTACAATAGTAATATGCTACTCGTATACCAGGCAATATGTACTGCTGTAGTACCTGGCATGGTTTTGTCTTCCTGTTTTTTTAGCTTTTCCAACAGGGTTTCAACGAGGAAATAAATGTTCCTGGTGAAGGTCTACGTTTGACTATCGAGGGTCCAAGTTTCGAAGACTTCACGCACGCATAATAGGCTCTCCAGCTCATTCGGCTCTGTCACAGGGCCATTTCCATGCGCCGGACAGATCACGATCTACTGTAGATCGTTTAGAATATAGTATGCCGTTATGAGATGCTGTGTAGGATCTGTACAATACAGGTCCGACATAGGAAATATGCCCTAAACCATGCAGCTTATACGTCTCCCACCCGGCAACATGAGCTAGATCTTACAGATCAGGATTATATCTACCCTGGAAGATCTAGATAATTAAGTGGAAATCAATGGGTCTGTCCGATGAGTCGGATGAGTTGTTGTTTCTAAACGCAAGATTATCTCGTATGTCCCGGCCTCTGCGCGGTCACAGCGTCACAGCACACAGTTCACACGTGGCGAGTCTTGAATGTATTAGCTTCGTTTGCTGTCGCTTAAAGCGAAGTTTCTCACGCCCGTTTTGCTCGCGGCTCCTATCTTGTTGTTGGGGATATCACTGCTCGCAGTTTACCGCCAGGATGAGCGCCATCATGACTAGTGTGATACTTCGAAGTATATATAGTCCTCGATCTGCCTGTGGCGCGTCAGCAGGTCACTCGTCGCTGGCTGAAGTGGACAAAGGGAACGCTGCGCCAGATCTAGCTCGACACAGAACTCGGCTGTTAGAAGGCTGAGATACACAGAACCTCCAGCCGGGCCTCCGGAAGGCCCGGACCGCGATACGGTCGGTCCTCGAGGTTACTTGATTACGTCAGCGTATGGCATGGCGACCTTGGAGGAGAGCACGACCAGGCACGACGGTAGATTCCAAGGTCGTCGACGAGGAGTTCACCGTGATGAAAAAGGCCGTCGGAATGGCGCGAACGAGGATGCGCGACGACTCACGTCCAATACTCCCAGGGGCAAACCCACGTAAAAGACGCTGAGAACCTCGTGCCTGAATCTGCGAGGGGTAATTGGCGCAGGATGGTTATATATTTTTTAAGAGTTCCTTGCTGAATCGGAGAGGTCTCTCGCCGACAATAACCAGTGGGCTTTCTATAAGCACGTCAAGAGCACGGTGGCTTTGGAAAGTTGAAAGGCAAGAAGCGAGCACTTCATCATGGACGGGGATGGCGCGCTACAATGGGACCAGCTGCGCATTCGTGAACGGTGGGTGGTGCTTTTTTGACACCCTCACCTGAACAATAAGTCACCTAAATAAACTCGACCCAACCATCAGCGCCCTATTCCCAAAGTGGCCGTTCGCATGATCGCTTGGAAATGAACCAAACATGGGGTGGCACGACGGAGGCAATTCGGAGTAGGCCGAACTGGAAAGCGTTGGGATGTGACTCCCTTCCGGCCGAGTTACTGAACCTCGACCAACCCGATTTCGTCCGGTGCTTGTTCGATAGCCCCAGGAAAAGGTAGCCCAGGCTGCAGGGCAGCCTATGGATGTATGTTTCAGGTCGTGTATTTTCGGCCACCGACAGGGTAGAGCCACGATGGAGTAGCGAACCGAGAGGGGGCTCGTCTCTACGCAAATGCCATCCATGTACTACAGCAAGTACGCTATAATGGGTCAATTGCCCGAACCGGCTCGAAACTATCAACTGCCGAAGGGTCCATTCGGACACCCTCCCTGGCTCTTTACACTACGGCAGTGACGAGCCAAGACAATAGGACACAACTCCATGCCCTAACTGAAATTGCCAACTCCGATGGCAAAAGGAAACTCGTCCCAACAAGCAAACAACTCTCCCAAACCTCCAATCAAATACACAACCGCACGAGATTACAACAGCCGCGCCTCAAAAGCAAAAACTGAAGCAAAAACTGAAATGCCAGAGATCGCGGGAAACCGAGACAAAAAACTTATGTATCTTCGCCACCCCCTCAATCCCCCCTCGATGGGCGGTAAAACGGGATAGCATACATCATTTCTGCACAATGTAACTTATGATTTTCTCGGCGCCAATAACATCCAAAGAGGTTGCCGCCCACGATACAACACAAAACCTTAAAAACTCCCCCTGTTTGGCTCTGCTCACTACGAGTCTCCTTTTAAAGGAAGAAATATGTTGTCAGCTGCTGTTCTTCTACTACACCGGACACAAGCAAACTGCATAGCAACCAACCCTTCCCAGCTACGAAAGTTGTCTGATCATCGGCAAACTAACATGTTTTATCGCAAATGCCAAGAGCAAATGCAAATGAACTTACTACTTGCGAAATCAACAGAATCCTCTAAATATCCCATCTACCTGGTATGTCTGTGGTGAAAAAGACTTTAACCATTCCTCAAATTCTCAATATATTGGGTTTTTTCACTTCATCAGCCTTCTATCATCTCCGGAAGACACTACTCGGAGAACTGCAGCCATTCATGAAAGTGCGTAAACTCTCTACTTTCCTTACCACGTACCAGGTATGCGTAGTATCTAGGGCAAAACTAAGTATCATGTCTCATATTAATGCAAGTTTTCTCCATCACACAGGCTCGAAAAGAGCAATTGGAACAGTTCAGATTATTATATACGTAGCGCTACCCACTAGAGCACAGAGCAACGAGAGATACCTGCAAAAACATCATTCAATCACCACCAATACCACCCAACAACAACAGACGTACACCATCGCCAAGGCATGCTCACCGTTACTCCCTCCTAACCGTTAAACATACGCACCTTCAGTATTCGTAAGTCCCAAGTCTGGATGCTTGACCACCTTCCGGTCTGGTGAGATGCCTTATATCATTGTATTAGCAGAGATCGCGAGGAGAGAGAGAGAGCGAGAGAGTGAGCTCGAAGCTCGTGCTTCCTCCTTCCTCGGTAAGATTGGATCATAATGCCTCCCAATATTTGAGCAATCCTCTACTAAATGTAACCGTCACAATGCTGGAAGAGACCACAAACGAACATTCAGTCCTACCAGTCACCTGCTGGGCCTGCCTACACCAAGCACAACCCCCTACAGTGGTGCTTCCCCTCGCCTACGTGCTACGGGTGTATGTACTTCTTGGAGCACTCACTAGAATAACCTTTCCGAATATCCTCAAACGCACAGACTCGCAAATAATACGTGACGATCGAAATCACGGCACAACGTTGTTGGTTATACAGCAGCACTGCCTGCGGGTACTCGACCACATAATCAGGTCGGATTTGTACGACTGTTTGATTTAAACATGAAAATACGTTTTATTAAACCACCAGGGGAGAGGGCAACAGACCAATCAACATGAACCCAAACGATACATTTCATACCATACCATTCACGAAATCTCCCCCTCTTTGCAAACGATAAACTTCATTTTAGTGCGATCAAGAATATTCGGATATCTTCGATCAAACAGGTATATCCATCGCAAGATCAGAAACTAAGCATTCCTCGTACGATTGCCCACCATCATAAGAGAGTTCAGACGTGATACCCTCGCGTCGCGTGTTTCCGAAACCACCAACAATTCCAGCTGACGATCCAACCATGCCTCCTCCCACCAGTCCTCCCGCTGTTGCCCCTGCTGCTGCTGTCTTGCATTGTGCGCGACCACGCCACGCGATGTGCTGCCGTGCGGGAGCTTTTCCCCTCGTTTCTATGCGGCTGCAGTGCAGCTTAACGATTTCCTCGCGTCCGCTTCCTCCACTACTATTCTCCCCGTGCAGAGCGAATGCGGCCATGATACGCCGCGCGACTCCACCCAGTCCTCCCGGCGTGGTGCGAACGGCTGGGCGGCCGTGCGGCTTCTCGCGAATTGTTTTACAGATATGATCTCCCTCGCTCAGCGATTTACCCCCACGTCTTCTAGCTCAGCCACTTATCACCCCGTAGTGGAGCGCACGCATCAAAGTTTGCGTAAACTCGTAGTATCCCCTGCTGCCTCACGCGACGGGGATGCCTACTTGGTTATGCTTCCGTAGGAAGTTTGGTGCTCCCTCGCTTACAGCTATGTACCGTAGGAAATTGTCTGTTCCCTTGCCCATTTATATACTTCCACCGTAGGGCTCTGCTGCCTCGCCCTTGCCCACTGCCGCCACGTACTATAAACTCGTCAGCTCCTCTTCACGACCTTCAGCTACTGCTGCTGCTACGGCTGTTGTGTACTCGTATTGCGCGCGGTTTTGCACGGGATAATATATGCGCGATCAGTTCCCCTCCTGGCCCAGCTTTTTGCAGGGACAGGTTGAACCTCCCGTCGACCGCTGCCAACGTCGGCTAGTTCCGACGACGGTGGTGCAGCACATCTCCTTGCTGTACCAACGGTGGGTTGTTGTTGCTCCCCGTCGGGTTCCCCGTAAGCCTTGCTATCATGACTGGTCTCCAATAGCGCTGCCACCGCCACAAGCAGGTCTCCTCGTGATATGGCGATGCTCCTGGGCGTCTGGCCTTGCTTGCTTCCGTTCCTCGAAGACAAGAAGGCCCTGTTCCAATCTTCCAACGATGTCACCCATGAGACTTCGACAGGCCAGTATTTGCTCTAGAGTGGTCGATAGACTCAAGCAAAGGTAGTCTGGGTTGCAGGGCAGCCTATAGTTTGACTGTTTAGCTCTTGTAATGTCGGTCACCCACAAGGTAGAGCCACGCTGGAGTAGGGGACCGAGGGGACTCGTCTCTTTAACTTGTCTCCTGGTTCCCTATACGCAACTGCCATTCAAGCATTAATTGTGCTACGATAGGCCAATAGCCCGAACCGGCGCGAAGTTGTCAACTGCTAAAGAGTTCAATCGAACTGTCTGATTCTACAATAGCCCCCCCCCCCCAAACCAGCGATTTTATTTAACGAACGTTTCATGCCTGTTCGACACGAGGAAGGATGCTATGAAAAAAGTATTTTCAAATAATCTCTTGCTTGCGAAGGACTTATCGAACGATGACGTCGGCGTGACCAGGGGCACCGGATTTCAGGAGATACGGCCGGAAGCTGGTTTCAAAACCGGCGATTTCTTAAAGAAACGTTGGGGGGATATATATTAGAACGACTCAACAGTGCTTTCGCAGCTTAGTTGTCAATGCGTGGAGAACGGGACACGTTTCCCAGCAATGAAAACACGCGACCATTGAGGTCTTTAATATAATGAAGGGTCGCTCTGATTACAACAACAACAACAACAACAACTACAGAGATTATTCGCTGGTTGCACATGCAGGCAAAGCATTGCTGAGCGTCGTCGCGTCCTACCTTACCAACTACACCGAGGCCGGACGGATACGCTCCAAAGAACAGGGCCGTTTTCGACCGGCGCAATCAACAGTCGACATGCTGTTTGTCATGGGCCGACTGCAAGAGCTCGGACGAGCTAGTCAAACCCCCCTGTGTATGTGCTTTACCGGCCGCCAGAAAGTGTATCTCTCCGCCGACCGAGAGCTGTTATGGGCTGTGCTCGCATGCTTCGGCATACTAGACAAGGTGTTCACCGATATTCGCCAGGTCCACGAAGGCATGCAATGTCGCGTGCGTGCTGATGACCGTGAGCATTCGGGATGGTTTGACATCACCCAGGGGCTGCGGCAAGGATGTGTGTGGTCACCGCTTATTTCCAATGTCTTCTTCGCCGCTACTATACACGCCGTGCTGATATGCTTCAGTGAGGACCCAGAGCTTCCAAGGGATTTGGTACACCGCGAGGTAAACGGGGTAGGAGTAAACGCCGAGCCAATATCATGTGTACTAAGGGAAGTTTGGGGTATGCTATACGCCGACGATGCAGGTACTGTCTCTCTAAGACGGCAGAATGCCATGCGAATATGACGAGCGTCATTGTGACCATTTTCGAAGCAGCAGGTCATCCAAGAAGATGATAGAGACCATGCTACTGTGGACACCGAACCAGGCACTTCGGACCTCACTGCTTGTCATCGAAGCGGCAGGCCATATGAATAGACCGAGGCAATGCAGTTTTTGTGCCTGGTCGGTCCCCTGAATGCAAGCACCGACATTATTCCAGAGATCAGACGACGATCTGACTCGCGTGGCATGCTAAAAGCGGTTCAAGCGGGAAAATACCAATATGGAGACCGCTCCGTTCATTCTGAAGATGTGCATGCTCCCGCGGTGATAGGGCCCCTGCTGTGCCGGGGGGGTGTGACGTTGACTCTCGTCCAAGCTCCGAACAGCACACCACCAGCTTCTCCTACGGATCAGTGGCTTCCAGCGCCGACAACGCAACGACCACATCATGTCGTACGCCAAGGCCTTCAATAAGGCGTACTGCGAGAGCGTCGAGACGACCATCCGCACAAAGCGTCTCCTCTTTTCGGGGACTGTTCTACGGTAGGGGCGGCACCTGTACGTTATTCTTTTCCAGCCGATCAGAGCCACTCGGAAGAGTCACTAACCTATATATTGAGAGTCTCAAGTTTACCTAATACCTGGTATGCTTTTTTAATTCGCGGCATGCACCACCTTGGACTTATTTGCGAGAGGCAATACATCACTCGCTGACGTGGCGCAAACGCCGTAGTGAAAATCGAGTTAGACCACCTACCGTAGCACCAGTCCGGGGGGCGTACAGATTACGACAAAGGAGCGGCTAACACGCCGGGTGCTGTTCGAGAACGATGGCTGCTGGGGAGAATCCGGGACCAGGCCGACCAGAAAAGAAATCGACCCAATTTCTAGCAGACGACCTCAAGGTGTTTATAGCCAACTGCGGGTCCACGGAAAGCCCCTCTTTGTTCTCCGGAGTAGAGACAGCGCTGTGGCCAACGGTGGCTAAGCAGGGGGGGAGGTGGTACCAAGGGGTCGTCAAATCGGCAGACAGATTCATGGCGGGGTGGCACAGGGATAACGCGGAGAGGAGCTGGCTACGCCGCGCAGCAGACAACGTCAAGAGTGGCGGCCGACGGGAAGGGGCGGAGGAGGTGGTACCGTGGTTGACGAAAACAGAAATGAAATGGCAGATAGTGTGGCAAGGTACCGATTAGAGAAATATGTGGAACACCTGCTCTACTGTTGCCCCGAATTCTAGTATTGTTTTGGTGGTCTTTGTTTGCCTCCCCCCCCCTCCAACGGCAGTACTGACACTTGACATCGGAGTAGGAAGGTGTTGACATATTGTGTGGCAGGGAGACGTCGAAGCCAAATCCACTGGTTGACGACACGAAGTCACAAAGCTTAGCGGGTTATGCTTCCTTCTCCGGAAGCGGACAGCAGCACGACTGGCATCATGCAGCGTGCATGTTGGAGATGTCCTGGAATTGTGGCTCGGGTAATTCGACATTTTGGTTCGACATGGTTTGTGCTTGAAGTCCCAAATGAGCTTGCGCGAGACGGGCACGTACTCATGACGCCAAGCGCAATTCGCACACCTACCACGAAATTGCACTACGTAGTACTGTGGTACAGTAGTAAAACTGATACGGACATGCACATATATACTGGACTGGAATAATGTTACGATTTTCTTAGCTAAATTCCACGGCCTCTCTCTGCTGCGGCCAGTACGCAGCCGCCCCTCCCACCTCCACCACGCGGGCTCCCAGACGCACACGATTGTACACCCCCACACGACAGCATCGCATCCTTTCTGTACTCTCAATTCTTGGCAAGCGCTATGTCCTTCAAACTGAACGCCGTCTGTGCCTTCTGCCATCATCGCCGGTCCTTGGAGGACTACCAGGTAGGTATCTGATTCCGTATACGAGTAATGAATGCTCACGGGTCCATGATCCACCGCCGGCTTTCACTTTTTTTGTTGCGCCTCCTTTTTTCACTTTTTCCTTTGAATCCATATCCTTCAGTACGTTTTGCAATTTATTTCTTCTACAGTACGTACCCATCACGTTGCGAGGGGTGCTCACGTGTCATGTTCACGAGCTTGAATTATGTTACTTCTGCCACGGCCACTCATTGCGCGTCGTCTTCCCTTTAATGTTGCACCTTCAACATCTACTGCATCCTCATCATGGACCTTACTGGGTTTTGCTGTTCTTCGTAGTGCCTACGACTTTGTCTATGTTTTTTACTCTCGGACACAGTCATCTTCATCGATAGGCGCGACCGGGTATTGTATCATCTCGACCTCGCCTCTGCCTGGCTCGAGTGTCTGTACGGGGTTTCCATATCGACCTACAAAAGACTTTTAGGAAGCAGTCCGCGATACCCAGCCCGCCGCAAAAACTCTATCGTATTACACGAGTAAGTATTTCCAGTACGTGCGATTTCGGCGAGTATCCGTCGGATTTATTGTGGGCACCCCGCGGGATTCTTCCCTTACAGTAGGTCTCCACCCTCGAGGTGCTCGCACACACACGGAGCATGTACACACGATAGCACCGCATATCCTCGTCTTGGCCGCCTTCGTTTCAATGCACCGCGTGAAGGGTCTGGCTGCGTTCATGACTTCGGCCGCCTGTGTATTGAGTACGAGTAAGAGTATACCAGACCGGCCAAACGGGCGGCAAGCCCTCTCGGCACATCCATAGTCCGCTCGTTTATTTCCTAGTTGCTAGGAATGTTGGGGACGCCCGCGAAGGTTTACCCGTAGCAATTGCCGACATCTGTCTTCTTCGCGAGCCCAACGTCGTAGCCCCTGCCCATTTTGAACGTGATCTGGACGTCAGGGCTGATCCGTGTTGCTGACGGTTTTCGTGCAGCTGCTCGCTACGTTCACTTCGTAGCCTTCCTGCTGAATGCTGTATTTTTGTTGTCGCACGAAGAATGATGGTTGAACTGCTTCTACCCTCTGGATTCATATTACGAGTGCGAAATGTTCTTGACGTCAGGAGTCATCAATCGCGGCGTTTACCGTACCCATGCGTCCGCCTCGCGCAATCTAGCTTTTGCACCCGCTTCATGAGAACGAAATATGCACCGGTACAAAATAGCACGTGTACATGGACCGACGACGGCGACGACCGCAGGCACAGACGAACTTCGGTTTGAAGACCACAGGGCAGGCCAAGAGCTGAGAGCAGGACGGAGGCGATGTTATCGTGTGGGGGCGTAAAGTGCGCCCTGTGTGTGTGCAAGCACCATAAGGGTGGACACCGCCAGAACACATTGCGAGGGTCGTCATGGGCAGTGATGACTCGATAGGGGTCCTCAAAAATAGAGGTCCTCCAGATCCCTACAGTAGTAATATTTCGGACCGAATTTCCTTAGTCGGGACTTTTTACGAGTAAACTCTTAGGAATAGTGTGCGCGCCGGACGGCTTGCCGAAGGGGTAGAACAACAGTGCCCAAAATTTCACGTGCACCAACAAGTTGCTGGGACCAGCCTAGCATAGAGTGTTGCTGCAGAGATGCCGCTACAACTGGTGCAATATCAGCATACACACGTATTATAGTGCCCAATACTACGGTACTGCTGAGTAGGTGCAACATCCACATACCAGTACGTATTACCTGGAAATGCTGTACCTCGGCAAGTTGCTGAACGTGCACCATTTGGGAGGCATGAGGGCATACATGTGTACGGCACCACAGGTACATGCTTGCTTACCGTGAGCTACCACAACGTTACTATCGTCTGGTTGCGTCCATCGGTTGTTCTTAGGCCTTCAAGCCAACCCGGTGGCTCGCTCGCGGTGCCTTCATGTAGCCACTTTTCAAACATCCCAGGGCCTGGAGACAGGCCAGAGGCTAGAGCGGCGAGGTTTCTCTGCCAGGAGGCACAACCCGCACGCGTCAAGCTCGCGTATATACACGTACGCAAATATAAAAACTTACCAAACCAAACAGCAGCACAGATGCTAACTATCATAGGAGGCCGCGGCGTTACCCCTTGACTGACCGCCCCTACACTCTGGCTGCTATACCAAGACAACAAGCAGTACATACCGTATGTACTTGACCAACAAGAACGTCAGATGAAAACGTCCACACACATACATGCAACAGAACACCAAGCATGTTCCGATGCGAGAGGAAACCGACAAAAACTGTAGCAGCGTGGGCCCTGACATCCGGCGGCGACGCGAATCGCTGGCAGTGCTGGAATCGTTTCTGGAGGCGCTGCGGAAGGTAACCTCGCTTAATCTTGAGTTATGGCTTCACCTTCCGACCTGCAGGCAGACAGAAAGTTCACACACGAGACCGATCATGATGTACAGTAGATCATCTAGATCCTGTGTTTTCCTTATATGTGATGATGATGCGCAAGAGCCGTGGCATACAGATCCGACCCGGAAATCATGTGCGCAGGGGCCGTGGCATATATACAGACAGATCCCACCCCGCAAACAAAATATGGATCTTGCGGAAAATATAAATCAGGAACTGCTTCCGCCTTGAAAGATCTAGATAATCAAATAAGTCTCGGGTCTCTCCGGTGTGTGAAAGGATTTCGTGCAAGTCAATGCGCTTCAAACGGCTGCGATAGATGGCCTATAGACTATTAATATTAATACTGTAGATACACTTCTAGCCCTCTCGCAAGAAAGATCCCAGACAATGAACTCCTACAAACAGCAATTCCCGTGAATTAAGAAGTTGTCAAACAGTTACTGCAGTATACTTCAGTGTGAAGCACCCTCGTCGCTCAAACAATAAGTCGATCCTGTGCCAGTATCCTGGGTTCAAAACAAAGGGGCGGTCCTGTTGTGTGCCAGGTACATAGATTTTAGCAGGGCTTCACATGAGCTGTTCGCACAGTCAAATTGCATTGCAGTGTGTGCTGGAAACATATTTCTGCGTTTAGCGTAGGTCGTCACGTCTTCTACGTTGTACGTGGTGCGAGACATCTATTGCCATTCTTCGAAGCGGAAAGCTCAACGGTGCTCAACGGTACCCTCAACCGGACATCCTCGCTATTTAATAATAAATAAGCTATATGTTTCGAATCACGCGTTCTCCGGAAGGTGCAGTATCGTTGCTTTGATGTAGTTTTAAAGTCTGTTTTGAACCCGTGCCACAGCAAGGGTTACCTTTTGAGCCAAACACATTTACCGTTGACATAAACCCTGAACTGAGAGCTATGGGTACCCAAAATCTTTCGATCCTATGTTGATATATATATAACAGCATTATTCGTTGAACACCTAACCCGGGATCGTCTATCAGGCTTAGCCCACAATATTTATCGAAGTCGGTACTACAGTTGTGGTTGTAGTTGTAGTTGTAGCTGAGTGATAATGGTGCTACGGTACGGGGGGGGCGGCACCTTTAGGTCGTCATTTTGCTTTCAGCCAATCAGAGCCACTCCGAGGAGGGACTACAGCAAGCAGTACCCTGTTGCTTTGCTGTTTTATGTTTTTCGCTTTTTTTATTTCGCGATGACGCACCACCTTGGGGATTCCTGTCACTCTTCGCCAAAAAAAACAATCGATAGTCCTATTTTTTTTTAGAGAGGTGATGAGTCGCTTGCCCGAGTGACCTAAACGCGGCAACGAAAATGGGGGCTGCCCCCCTACCGTAGTACCGGTCGTCGTGAGATACAGGGATTATGGAGACCCTCAAGTGAGGAGCCTAAGAAAAAATAGGTGACACCGTTCCCGTAGCACCCGCCGTCTTTGTCATCCAGATACTACAGATACGTGGGGTAAGATCATTTGACAGGGAGGGGTGGGTTACCTGTCTTGGCCAGCTGCGCGCGGCCAACGGAGGTTTGCACGAAGGTGTTCAGCTGGATCCTCGACACCGCCTCCAAATACTCCAAGAACCCGATCTCTCCACCCTGTTCATGAGAGCAGTGATGTCAGGAAACGGCAGGTTAGGCCTCCGACGGCCGACCGGCTAGACTTCATAACACAGTTTCAGTGTTGGGAACCCTAAACTTTAACAATAACACTATTACGGGGGACCATAGTTAATAGGACCTACTGTAGACGCAATATGACCTACTGTAGACACCAAAACCTACATA
>JAYJME010003175.1:0-12490 GCA_036873775.1 Costaria costata | reverse complement strand
GGACTCGTGACCAGGCATGGCCGGAGTCGTATGGCCATCATATACAGAAGCTCGCATCCGTACAGTGCCATCAGGATGAAGCTTTGTAGGGTTTTCATTCACCAACCAGGCCGACATTGCTTTCACCAAGCGCGAACGTCGCCGTGAGGTGCTCGGTGGGGCGGGGGGGGTGTTTTTGATAGCAGGCCGAGCTGCCTGGCCACTTCTGCTCGACAGTCACCTCCCGAGTGCGGTTTGCGAGGTTTCACCGCGTTATATCCTCGAATTCCGTGTAGGTCAAACTATACCTGACAGGTGCCAAGTTTATATCCTATCCTGGCGTTTACCTGGTAGTCTGTTGCTTCGCTTGTAGTGTACATCAAGTGGGGCTCCAGGCGAAAATTTCGGCCTGCTAAAGGAGCGACGACATGACGCCTGCCGTCTTCTTCCGCTGTTCAACCGCAAGGGGGGGGCGGCGTTTCAGTTGCCGGCGTACAGTACGTGCAGGGAAATTTTGCGCTTGCAGTCGTTTGGTGCGGCTCACAGCCAGAGCGTCCCGCGTTTTGCGACGCTCCGCTGTCGTATCTTACTGCTACTGTACGATTGGTATCTACATGTCGATACATATGCAGCGATGCCAATTAACAGATGCAGCAGACAAATCATCGCAAAGTAGTGCTGCCCTATGACCAAGGTTGCAAAGTGCCGACTGTCGACTGCCCCTCGCCCCACCCCACCCCACCGCACCCCCGCTTTCTGCGTTGCCCCTCTACGTTTGTCGTTTCAGACGCTGCCCTTACCCGTGTACCTGACGCTCTTACCCGTCGTCATCGGCGTTGGCATCACCAGCTGCAATCAGATCAAATTCAGGTGCGCGCGGGAGGCGTGACTGGGCTACTATAATTTCGGTGCTCCGCTCTGCCGTCGCGTGGGAAAAAATTGACGCCCACAGCTGCCTCGCTTAGCAACATGTAGCCTACCCTACGGCGGGCGCTATTATGCACCCACCTATTGGGGAAAAATCACTTGGAATTAGGTTTGGGGTAATTTTTTTCGGTAGTATCGTACAAAAAAGGTTAAGGGCAGCGCCTCCATTTTTCGACGGCTGGCTGTTGTTTGCTTGCTTGCGGCGCTGGCGAGAGACGTAGACTTACCTTCGTTAAGATATTGGCATGCTTCTCCCTCTGCTTGTTGGGGAGCGAGGACCATGGCGCTGTTGCGCTTGTTTTCTCGAATGTCAAAAAAGGCAAAAAGCCGTAAGTCAGACTGCCAAAAATAAACCTGTGTGAGTGTAACCCGCCCAACAGCTTGAAAAGGGCAAACACTGCTCTGTGTCTCTCTCCCCGCCCGAGGCGAAATCCCACGTATATGAGCTCCGTCCGGAAATGTAAGGACCGTTTGGGTATTTTCGATTTTACGAAAGAACGGTCCTTACATTGCCGGACAGAATGGTATAGCGTCGGGATACGTAGTCGTACTCGCTCTTATGTTTCCCCCCGTCCCGGCATTGTAGGATGCGAGGGTCTGGTCTATGGTTTTACAGTTACGGCCATGCATGCCACAATGAGTACACCACCCTCCCGTGCTGAGTACACCCCCCCCCCACCCCCGCACGCCTGCAACCCTTCGCCGCACCGCACCCGCAGCTGGCTGGCCCTGCTCTCGGCCCTCGTGTCTAACCTCACCAACGCTCTGCGCAACGTCCTCATCGTGAGAAATATCGGCCCGGCCGCCTCGCGCAACCAGCCCAAAAACTCGCCGTCTTCGGCCATCAGTGCGGCCATCCGAAACACCCCAATGGCCAGTGCATGGAACGGTGCCGCAGCCCTGATGAACACGCGCGCGGGATCGGCGAAAGTTCGGGAGAGCGGGCTCACCAACCTGGCCCCGGGCGACACATACCGCCTCCTTACCGTTGTCGGGGCTGTCCTTCTGTTCCCCGCCGCCGCGTACTTCGAGCGCGGCTCCTGGCCGAGACTGTGGCAAGGGGCTACGGATGCTGCGGCCGCGCTTGTGGGGCGAGGAGGTGCGTCCAGTCGAGCGGAGTTGGAGTTGGCTACGGGCGAGGGGGGCGGCGGGGGCGGGGTTTCCACCGTAGCGGAGGCGGCGGCGGCGGTGGCGGCGGCTGCGTCGAGAGGGGACTGGGCGGAGGCGTTTCGACGCGCGATTGTCTCCGGTTTGTGTTTCAACCTGTTCTATGACCTGACGTTTAGGCTGTTGGGGCAGTTGCACCCGGTGACGCACGCGGTGGGGAACACCGTGAAGCGCATCGTTGTGATTGGCGCGGGGGCCGTGGCGTTTGGGGGGGACCTAGGGGGAACGAGGAGCGCCCTGGGGTCGGCGCTGGCGGTGGCCGGCGTCCTGGGGTACTCGATAGCGAAGGCGAGGTGTAAGCAGCCGGCGCCGACTCGTCGGTCGTCATAAAACACGAAAGGGCAGGGGCTGAAGCGGCGGTCGGTTATTGTCCCATGTCTTGGGGGGCTTTAATTTTGCTCGTAATTATATCTAGATGTGTGGGTTTTTTTTTTTTTTTTTTTCGTTCAAGGAAAAATCTATTTTTGGTGTTGTTTTGGGCTTTTTGCTTTGGTGAACCGCGATCGGCGTTCAAATACCATCTTACAGCCCCTCCGGTATGTTAATCCACCCGTGTGATACGCAGAGACGCGTTTTTTTTGTTGTTGTCGCTTTTTGGGGGTGCTCCCTTGGTATTGAGGACCCCCGTACTGAGGCAACCTTGCGTGGCCATCAGGAGAGCTGAACTTGGTTGACCCTCAGTGCTCCAATTCCGTTGTCTGTACAGTTTAGTTCTGGCTGCGTGGCTCCCTCCCGTTTTATTTTAACGCACCGCTCGCCGCTCGCCCTTTAGTTACGTTTCTGCGAGCATGTTTGCATCCACGTCGGATGTTGTGACTGTGTGACGCGCAGAAAACAGGTTCAGAAAACCATGGGCAGGGGTTGTAGGTTGTAGCCGGTGGTGCAAGGTGGTTGAAAATGGGTGCTGTCGCGTTGGGTTCGCTGCGTCTATATTCGTGAAAGGGCACATCAGCGCGATCGTTTTGGCTCTTGTTTGGTTGGGCAGAAGCAGACACGGTGCGGGGTTTTGAAGGGACGTGACTGGGCCCCGCCTCTTTGGGATATCATATCACAGCAAGGTCTTTCTTTGGATGACAGATTACTTTTCCAAGACACGTACTTTTACTTGACATTCTTCACAGCGCACCCCATGATCTTGGCGTAGAAGTAGTGTACGTGCTGCCGTGCTGCTTCGGTAATTATTTCATTGGTTTAGTCTTCCGTGTACTCGTATATATCATGCGTGTGTCGATACTCTTTGTCGACGCACAGTTAGTTGCAGCCGCAACACACATTGCGATTCAGAAGGAGCAGGCAGGCTTTGTACTACCCGTAACATAAGAGCTGCTAGCCCGATCTTAGGTGTTGATGTGTCCGTCTGTAGTGGAATCGGGGTTTAGAAGGCTAAACTCAACAGGAGCACTTGTTGTCGACATTTTTAATCTTCGTTTCTACTACAGGGTGCACACGTCGACGGAGCCGTACACGTCGACGGAGTTCCCCTCGTTGACGCGGCGTTTCCTCTGCGGCTGGGAGGGGGGGGGGTGGAGGCAAGTCGGGGCGAGTTCCCGGCAAGGTGCTTCGCGGTGTTTGGTTGTCGGTGTTCTGTTTATTATTAAAAAAAAAGAAGGAAACATACCGTAAAAAACATCAGCCACCGCCGTACAGTAAGCCATTACTGCCTACCACTCTGGGTGAAAATGTAAGAGGAACGGTTGGTCGCGCGTGGTGGCGCTGTCTTCTTATGCTGATACCTGTTTTTAGCCGCGTGGAACGGTTGGTCGCGCGTGGTGGCGCTGTCTTCTTATGCTGATACCTGTTTTTAGCCGCGTTTTTTTGGAGCCGCGCCCTACGTGGTGTTCGGGTGTGCCTATCATAATGGTTTCCGCAAGCGAGGGGTCAGCAACGCGCGCGGAATCTGACACTTTCTAAACACTTCTAGGCTCACGGAGGTTGCTGAAAATACGACACGAGATAAAGGAATGGCACACTGCTGTGGGATCGAAAGAGGTGACTTGTCGCAGCAAAGCAGACATCAACCGACACGACGATGTGGACGATCACCTCGTGTGTCGGCGGGCGAGCGAGGGCGTCCTGCGTCGTGAAAAATAATGATGGCAAGAAATTGACGCTCTGGTCGGGTGAAGCCAATCAACACACAAAGAACTGTCCCGCAGACTAGACCAGCCCTGCAGCTGACAAAAACTGCGTTCTGAAAAAAAAAAAAAAGTCAATGGATGGGAGTGCTTCGTGTGCTCCCGTGCACTCTCGCAATCAGAGCAACATCGCAAGGCCAACTCTTGCATGTAGGTCTGCACACTCCAAGACAGTTTTTAGTTTTTAGCCCCGGCTTACAGTAAAAGGCACAATCCTTTTTTTCTTGCCCTGGGTGATAGTCACGCAAGCCAGCCTCAGCCTTGCGACTTATTCTGCCGCTTACGAGAGGATAGATTGTTCACCCGAACGTCTCTCTTTACCAACCAACCGTCTCCCGAAGGGAGAGAGAGGAGAGAGGGAGGAGTGTCTACCTCGTACCGAACTCCGGTCACAGGTCATCACCCCCTGCCCGAGCGTCGTTCGCCCTTCTGCGTCTTGCGCGCGTTCTTGGCCAGCTCTTTTCTCATCTTGTCCGCTTCGAGCGCAATTTTGTTCTGCAGCGCCGTCGTCTGGTGGTTCTTCTTGATTGCGTCGCGCTGGCGGAAAGCCCGGCGACGTCGTGGGGTGTGAAGCGTGAAGCGGAGTACAGCAGTTAGTGCGCCAACATGACCGTTAAGAAAACACAAGAGGCACGTTGGGTTGCGATTGGACGGAAGGCGTTACGGAGGACGAGGGGGGATGGGTGGGGGGTTATCAAGCGTACTGCGTGCGTGGGGTTCAGGAGATGTTTCGTTGAAGGGGGTAGCATCAACCCCGCGGCGCTGAAGAGAGTCAGGGTGACGACATCAACCTCAATCTTCCGTACGAGTGTAAACGAGTACGTACAAAGAGCGCGATTTTTTTATGCTCGCTATATACGAGCGTGCGGTGTGCGCGTTCCCCAGACAATTGAGCGGCCTGGATAAGTCTCTGGATAAGTATCAAGAGTCGCCTGGGAGACACGGAGTCGACCGGGCAAAAGGGTCGACTTGCGGAGGGAGCTGCTGCAGCACGCGGGGAAACGAATAGCAAAAATATACAAGATCGAACGTTATGCCCTAGCTTTACGGCGGACTTCGACTGAACGACGAACCCAACGCCGAGGAAAGAGAAAACAAAAAAAAACGATAGTGACGAATGCACAGCCAGCGGTACCCTTCTACCGCGCTGTATACGTCTTCAACGCGAGGTGACCCAAGCCGAACGACAACTCCATACCAATTTCTTCAAACCTCACACCAAAGAGAAAGAAAGAAGCACGCCTCGACTGTCGCGCGAGTCACTATATACGCGTGAGGCACTACCGGTACTGGAGCACCGAAACGATTTTGCAACGATTCTATTACATATGTTGACGTTTCTTTTGTCATAACCAACCTTGGCAGCGAGCTCTTGTCGAACAACTTCCTTGTTGAGATTCTTGCCGTAGGCGTCTCCGAGAGTGTCCTTCGCCTGGACGGGCCCAAAAAGAAAAACAAACAAACAAACAAACAATTTCATACGCAAACGTTGACGCAAATGTACGTGGGGGGAACACCTGTCTGGAGCGAAAAAACTATCGGTGAAAAACAAAAAACGAACTGAGAAAAAACGGTTCACTGGCCAACAACGGTCGCGAGTTAGACGAAAAGGGAAGGGCCTGGTACGACTAACTTCGAGGTCGTCGACAAGCCATCGCCGCCGTTGACCTGAGTCATCGTCGAGAGCTTTTGGTTGGCGTCCGGAAAGACGGGTCTTGATCTTGATCGTGCGATGACGCACGGCGTGAACCCATGAAGCGGACGAAAAATCGAGCGCGTGCCGTCACTGCAACTTACCACGATACTGTAACGTATGCGATACACAACTAACCGCGATACAGAGCTCTACAGCACTAGTTCGATATTGGGAGCCTTGTCGACGAGGACGGACCTACAAAAAAGCTACAATCAGTCGCACAGACTTCCTGAAGGAAAACAAACACAAGAACAGATCACCATCAATACCGCAATCACCAGCAGACAACAGCAGCAAGAACAAGAACAAGAGCAGGAGCAAGAACAAGAACAAGAACAAGAACAAGAACAAGAACAAGAACAACAACAACAACAACAACGCCTTGCCGTTTTGAAGGTTAGACGAAAATGATTTCGCATTTTCTGACCCCAACTGCTAAGCCATGCCCAAGCGCGCACCACAAGCCCGCAACGACACGTGAGGCAGAGGCTATGGAGACCAGCCAACATCTCGCCAAACAACGCATGCTGCACAAAAAAACGATGGGTTTAACTCTGGCATCCTAATATCTACACAGTGTTTCTCATGTCAGCGCCCGCCCGCCATCTGTATACCGGTAACCCGCTTCCCCCCCGGGTTTGCCGTCCAAGCTACTATGCTCACCGCAGCCCCTTCCCCTTCCCCCCCCTCCTCTGGAGGCAAAGGGTTTCCATCTTCGTCCAGCGGGTCCGAATCGTAGCCGTACTCGCCCAAGAGCCTGGCTCGCTCAGCCTGCTCCTCGGCCGACCGCTTCACGACCTTTTCCGCCTTCGCTTTTCTGGCCTTGTCTGCCTCTTCCACCTGTCGTCTCTCTTCCTGTGTGCCGTGTCGCGTCGTGTTGTCACGGGGCGGGCGGTGCGTGACCCGGAGGCCACGCGTACGATTCAGCGCCGGCGGTACGGGTTCGGAAATCGGTCCAAAGACTCCCGAAATATCCAGAGTGCGCTACGCGGTAAAATCATCGTTACAGCTCTCGGTTGAAGGCGGTATCGTCGATACTCCCCCCGCCCCCTGCCCCACCCTCTTCTTCCCAAATCCGAATCTGTTTTCGTTTGGGTAGCAAACTTGTGTTTTTCGTATCAAGCGTCGATGAGGGGTCAAGCACTGGCGCAAAAATCTGCGCTAGCTACGCTCTCGGCAGGTAATAAAATAGACGGTTCAATATGGCACGAATGGGGGTGCAAGCTATCACATGTAGTACGAATCGAACCTCAATCTCGCACGACGACAAACGAAAAAGCTATTAATAGCGCAAGCACGCACTCTCCGTAGAGCTGGGCCTGGTCGTTCCCGACCCACTTTTAAAGCCTTCCAAAACAGCATTCTTGCCGCCACAGCCCACTTCAAGTACCCTCTCAACACACGAGCGCCACTAAAGCCTTCTAGCATGGTCTGTACGGGAAACGCTCACTCGCGACAACCCCCCCCCCACCCCCCCTCACGCGGCCTGGTGCTTGGTGCTCATTGGAAACCCCACCTCCTTCGTGCTGTCCATTTTCTTAAGCTTGGCGGCCTTCGCAGCCTCCTTCTTCTCATTCTCTAGGCCCACCCGCTCGTCCCATCTCTCCTCAAGAGTTCGTCGAAACGCGTCCAGGCCCGCTTCGTCGAGACCCTGCGCCTCGAAAGAGAGAAGCATGACAAGAAATACGAGGAAGCAGTCAGCGACGGAAACAAAGTTGAAGGCACACACAAGAGCATCCTGGAGCTATTTTCGTCGCAAGGAGGCATCAAAAAGCGTTCCGTGCCACGCTTGCAGCACATGACTTGCGGCCACGACTACTAATAAACACCGCGGCGGCAGATCAGGTCGCATGGGTGGGTCACAACTCACACGCCACGCCGCCCTTTCCGCAACAAATTATCTCGGTTGACGGTCAACAATAGTTCTGACCCGTCAATGCCTCTTTATACTTAATATACTAGTTTTAGTGGGGAGAGTTTTTCCTTGACGGCTGTCCGTCAAGGGTTTGACGGATTTCCGTCAATATTTTGACGGTTGTCCATTGAGGATTTGACGTCTGTCCATGAAGGAGTTGACGGCTGTCCGTCAACGGTTTGACGGGTCGCGTGGGTGAGGCATAATTCACAACGCCACGGCCGTTCCGCACCAAAACTATGTCGGTTGATGGGCACCAAAACTATGTCGGTTGATGGGCAAGTTGCTAGTATGAGGAGCTTCTTGACGGCTGTCCGTCAAGGTTTCGACGATTTTCCGTCAAGGGGTTGACGGCTGTCCGTCAAGGGGCAAGAGTCCCGTCAACCGACATATTGTCGTCCGCACACGCCTCCTATGCGTACCTCCTCCGCAGCCCCAGATAGGATCTCGCACACGGAGTCCAGCCTTTCCTCCTGCGGGTTGTCCTCGTCCCCCATGATTCCCGTCACGTACCCCCCATACACCTGTTTCAAGTTTTAAGTTCAAACGCGCCAGAAAAGAACAGCAGAGGGAGACAGCAGTGCATGCGAGCGAGGGGGGCGGGATACTAGTTACGAGTCACGAGTAGTTGAAGCGTTCTGTACGGCATTCTCTTCAACGCCGTGAACGTCGAGACACGAGCAAGTACGCAGGGTTTTTCGTTATTTATTTTTATACACTAAACAAAAAAACAGATATACCGGTATATGAGGTCGAGGGTTTTCGTCGAAGAAATTCATCTCTGCAAGCTGCGTGTGATATAATAATACGTTCACACATACCGCCGCCGTCCCACCAGAAAAAAGAAAAGAAAAACGCCGCCAAAGAGAAGACTACAAGAAAAGGCTACGCACGAGATCATACCCGGCGCGTAATACAGGTAATACGTGTCATAAACTGCACCAAGGTCCAAGGTACTCGTAGCACGTTAGATTTCAGGCGTGAACAAGACAATGAGGGAAAAGCAGCACAAATCATATTGAAAGCAGTACGTACTAATAGTTTCTCAGTGCCATGACTTGGACTGCGAAGATCACCTGTGTTGGCGAATTTGCTACGCTCACACAAACACCCACGCGCGCTTGCCGCTGTTGCTGTTATGGTGTTGCTGTGTTGCTGTTGTGGTGCTTGCTGCTACTGCTGCTGCTGTCTAGCCTACTTGCTCTCGTCGCATGTCACCGACGAGCCTTGTGCTCTCACACCGCGGTTGGGTCACATGTGCCATGCACCTGGTACCATGTAGTCAGGTAGTGCCATCTGCCCGATAGACCTGTCCGGCATGTTTATCTCGACCAACCGCGAGACGCCGGGGACACCTGACCAACCGGATCATGTGGTCGTTGCGCTGTGCAACAACCATCGGCTCTATCAAAACGACGGTATAGCAAATAAATGTACATGAACTTATACGTACCAGGTACGAAATACGTGTTAGAGCAAATTTGAAAAAAAATGCGCACACTCTGTGTAGTCGTAGAAAATTTGCTTTGCCGTCGGTAGTTATTCTCCCGAAGTGGTCGTTATACGTAAGTGCAAATTTGTGGGACCGCAAACATGTTACTATTGCAGGAGGCGGAAAAAAATAAAGAACATACTTCGTATTATACGACGTACATAGGAATATGTCCACTTCAGGAAATCCAAAATTCGGGACGGAAATGAGAAATTACTGGCGTATACCTGGTGCAGTATTGTTGTGGTATCCACGAGTCATTCTTATACGTACTGCGTACGTACTCAATTTTGAAGCAGTAATTTTTTCGATAAAAATCATCCTATTATATTTGCAGTGTGGAGTTGAGCTGCACGCTGCCTATTGCCTATCGCTGCAAAAGCACCACGCTACCACGGTGCCGACTTGCGATATAGGAGCGCGGTCGGTCTGCACCGAATGCAAGAGGATTGGCTGGTGAGGTCAGCTGGGCAATCACCCGAACAGACAACATGCTATAATAGTGGGAGAGGGAGAGGGAGAGAGGGGGGCGGTACTGCTTGTAGTGGAAGCTGGAAGGGGCGTTTCGAGGTTGCGCCGCATTTTCGGACTGGGAGTCTGCGCCGAGTGCCGACTTGCCGCGTGCTCGTGAATACCGCAGCAATCATAAGAGTTGGTGCAGCATGCAATGGAGCTGTCAAGAGACGGCGACTGGGGGATGCGACGCTCGTGTCTAGAGCTGGCTACGTAGATAACCGAAGCCGCTGATTCTGCTGGGCACCATCAACAGGAGGACCCACACGAGCATCCTGGTCCATTTTTACGTGATACGAGTCAGCGGAAGTGCTCTGTGGATGGCCTGTGTATGGCCTGCCGATAATCTTCACCTCGAAGGTGGCCAGAGGCTGCGCTAGAGTGCTCTAGTCGAACAAGAGAATGGCCGCAGGCATTCCGCACCTACTGCTGCTGTGGTTATCCTGGGGTCAGAACTGTCAGAATTACAGGGTACCAAGGAGCCTGGATTACGAATGTATGAGGGTATCATAAACGACAAACGACAGTCTCCAGCGATTTGGACATCGAGGATGTCGCGTGTTGTACACACCTCTGCATCGAGACCTAACGCGTCCAGCTTTTCCGTGAGCCAGGATTCGAAGTCCGAGTCGATACTGTCTGTCGCCATATCGCCAGTATACCGAGACTGGGGGTGTGCTTGGGCTTGTGCCCAGGGTCGGGGCGCTGCTCAAAGTTGTGGTTTGTGCTCTGGGATGTGGCAGGAAACCCCGCGTCCAGAAACGCCTTTTTTAAAAACATTGCAAAGCCGCACTCTCAGGTCAAGCCTGCAGCCAATGAGGATGACTATCATTGCCTGCAGCCTGCAGCCTGCTGCGTAGAAAAGGCGTGGAGCCTGGAGCCTTGGGGCTCTTTCAGAAGACACAGTAGTAGTGTCTTGCTGAGCATCGGTTGCTTTACGTTTTGCCGCCTGTAAATCTGTACAGCAAGCAAACAAGGAATTAGGGAACCTTGGTCGAAATTGAACCTGAAACCTGCTGCTGTGCAACAAGCAGTACAGGCCAAAGCAACTCAGCTTCTTCTGTTGTTCTGAAAACCCGGACTAACAGGCTGGACTGCACGGCACAGCTGCAACAACAGCCCTGTAGTGCCTCTCCCTGCCACGGAAGCTTTGCCTTCTACGTACCTGCCTCATCCTTTTCCGGCTGCATGGTCGTCACCGACAAGGGTAGGAACCACGCCTGGCCGCCTCAAAGACTCAGTCACGGCGGCAGCAGCTGCAGCAGCAGCAGCAGCAGCAGCAGCAGAGGACTCTCTGTGCGCTGCACGCAGCTGCACGTTGGCGAGAGGGATCTGTTCTCTCGTATACACCAGGTACTCGCCTGACCTATAAGCAACATCGGCATTCATGCACCCCCGAGAACACGACCTGCAAGGCAACGAAGATAATCACCACCGCCACCAGCAGCAGCAGCAGCAGCAGCAGCAGCGGTGGCAAGGAGAGAGGGGCGCGATGAACGGAGCGAGCGGCAGCACGGTGCAGGGAGGAGGAGGAGGAGGAGGCGGAGGAGGAGGAGGAGGAGCCCAAGATGATGAGCCCGTGCTCAAGTACCAGAGGATGGGGGCGGACGTGGGCAAGCTGCTGGCTCAAGGGGGGGAGGGCGAGGATTCTCGGGAGAAGAAGGAAACTGCCGTCAGGATGGCGGTGCACGATTCGCACTTGGTAAGATGATGCGTGATTGTGTGAGTGAGTGTGCTGTATGCGGGCAGGCCCAGATTCTGGCTCATGATGTGGTCGCTGCTGTTGTGTTGTCGAGTTAATTAAAGGTACACGCAATTCTACGAGTACTGCTGTAGGTTATGAGTCGGTTCACAATCAATCTTGTTTTTTTTGTCGCTCCGGACGGAAATGTAAGGACACCATTAGGTGTTGATATCTATAAACTATTAATAACGTATCCTTACATTTCCGTCCATAATGGTACGGCTGTAGTACTGGTACGATTTTACTCGTTGCAGTACTCGCACCGCCGTATAAGATGCTGTTATCATGAGACGCCACGACCACACGTACACGACGTGCCCTGAGGTACATATGATACTGCTGTCTTCGTAGTCCGGAGCTGTAGAGTCAACGGTCCATAGCTTTATGATCGTCACATGAAATATGATGCGATGGTGCTTGTTGACGTTACAACAGCAGTTCGTAGCACTCGTGAACATTCTGGGTATATCCCCGGGTTTTATACATAGGCACAATACAACAATGCGCGACAGCTATTAATAGTCAGGTGGTGGGTTGTCCAGGCCAGCACGACCAATATTAAGTTCAGCGAGCTGCGTCGCAGTTGGTTGTGCGGTCCGCTTTGAGACTGGTAGAGATCTTCAGCCTCGTTGACGCGTGGACACGACACGGCTTTTATTTTGTTGGATCTGGAATCTGGAATGAGCCGCGGAATTGTTAACGACGAAGATGCTATTTGCTATGTACGAGATCCCTTGACTTATCACCCACCCCCCAATCGACCCAACCGTGCGATTCTCGCTGATATTCTTTTTGGTGGCTGCCTGCTGCGGGCGACCGCTGTCTGCTGAGTGCATGCAGGCACCTCTCGTCTTTTTCCCTGAACGATCGCTACAGTATCTGCTGCCCCTACTGTTGGAGGTGTCTCTACTAGGAGTAGGAA
>JAYJME010003174.1:0-12491 GCA_036873775.1 Costaria costata | reverse complement strand
CCTACTGTAGACACAATAGGACCTACTGTAGACACCAAAACCTACATATTTCCCTATTTTTGCTAACAATATTTGGTTCTATTTACTATGGTCCACCGTAATAGTAGTACGCGGCAACACCAGCGGACTCAAACACCCACCCAAGCACCCACCGGGGATCAAGCAACCCATCCCCATCACCGGGAATGTACGTACGTACCGGTATCTACTGCTGTACGCACGCACCAACTGCTGAAACCCTGGGGGGGGGGGTTATTTTGTTGGAAACAGGGGATCAGGAATCAGGCAACCCATTCCCGGGAGGCTGCCTTTCGACGACCTCGGCTGGCTGAGTTTGGCCGCGGCGCCCTTTTTTCTCCGGGGATACTGAGCGGTGTTGTGTGGCGTGGCGTTGGTAAGGTCGCGCGGTCGGGTGGTGGTCGGGTGGTGGTCGGGAGAGCCGGGTTCCCAGCAGGGTGCGCTAAAACGAAACAAGCTGTGCAGATCCCAAACAATGTCACTGCGCAGCGTCATCGAATAATAAGGTGTGCAATTATCCCCCTGCGTCTCTGGAATAATGCATACAGAGTACAGTGTTGAAGCAGGATAAAGGGCCGTGGTTAAGCTGCGGTAAATATGCCCGCGCAGGCGAAGTTCTTAGATGTGCCTGCATACATATTTGGTGGTTCAAAGAGGTAGGGTTTTGTCACGAGACTGTAAGGGAGTTTTCCCCCGACGGTGAGATTTTTTTTCGGTTTCGGAAAAACAGCGGCCTCCACCCCGACCCTGAACCCTACCCCTAACCCTAACCAGGAGCCTGCTTGGTTGGTGTGCCGTGCTTGGTTGGTGTGCCGTGCTTGGTTGGTGTGCCGTGGGGTCGTTGTGCTTTACAAGACTCTAGGTCGCTGTCCGGGCATACCTAAGAACGTCGCGTGCGCGGGCAGATTACATGAGCTCGTCGTGGTTGTTTAGTAAACGTATCATAGTATCATATTATAAGTTACGGCGTTATGGGCAGTTACCCTTAGCATACTGTACAAAGTAGTCAACCGTACGAAACTGGAAATGCTGCCGTAACTGTTAGTGTCCCCTGTCCCCGGTATGAAAATACCTCTATACAAGGCAGTAGAAAACCCGGGGATGGATCATGTTCATCCGTTGCCGGGGATGTTACTGGTTCATCGCCGGTTTTGCCGTAATACACGTACGCAACTCAAAATGCTGAAATACAGGTATTACTCGTACGTAGTAATTAATATCTGCCGTAACGCACGTCCTTGCCCACGGGTGGGTGATCCAGGGGAGCACGGGAAAAAAAAAACCGAACGCCACACTCCCCTTTTCGAAAGCCCAAACCGGGGGGGGGGGTATACCAATACCAAGGGGGAAAATGGCATTTTCTCGATTCGTACAGAAATCCAAACGCTCCGATTTGTTTTTCATTTTGGCCTTTCTAGGAGTGTGGCGTCTGGGATTCCGACCGGCGTGCCCCTTTGGGTGATCTACAACAGTAGTACGTAAAGTCTCCGTTGACTCGTACCAGGTATTCTGTATGATATACCAGGGTAGCACGCAAGATAATACCGGTACCACCTGGGATGAACTTCCGAGTCGGTTTCCTCTGAAACAAGGGCGGCACGCACAACGAAAATGGTGGCTGTGGAAAGGTCCCGTCGATATATTTCCATAACCGCCTCGCTCGGCATTTGCACCCTCCCCGTTGTCGAGAAGTCAGCTTGGGAATTCGCCATAGGGGGTGTGTTTTATCTTGCTTGTTGTACGGTATAGAAGCCACAGGTGCGGCAGTAGAATTGGGCAACGGGTGCTGTTCGTTTGGTACATCGTCTGTGCCCAAATGAGATAGGGCGGCTGTTAACGCTTCTAGCCACCCCGACGTTGATGCCGTTGCTGGGCAAGACAAACTTAAATGTGATACCCGACAAAATGACATACCAGTAAACTCAGTGATAGACGTTAAAACATAACCTTAAGAGCTACACACCACAATATGACATGCACTGGACACATGCAGCAGACACCACTAGATGCACACAGCTGATGTGTTGTATGAGATTGTACAGCAGTCCGTGAGTGAGCTCAAATTCGTGCGTGTAAGCAGGCCGATAGTCGCGCCTTCCTGCATGGGCGAAAAAACAATCATCCTCATTCTACCAGTCTATCCGTGTGGCCAAAGAGCCATACCACGGTAGCAGAGGAAGTACCTACAGTTCCTCAGGTTCCTATATACTGGTACCTAGTAGATAACATGACGACCTCTCGTATACCTCACACAAACCCAGGGGATCCACCTGCGTATGTTCTTCATCACCAAGCGTTGTCTGTCTTGTCTATCCAAGCTATGACAAGCAAGTATCAAATATTCAAATGCAATTTCAGGGAACAGGCTCAATGCTGCCTGCGCGGGAGCTGTCTCAGTCCGCACGTATTCGTGATCTAGTTCAATGCATGGCCTGATCGCCTACCAACCCTCTACCTTGGTTTTGAATATCCGGCGCCACTACCGTTGATGTTGTATGTCCAACAAGTATTGATATTTACATCAAAGGTAGTAACTACGGTAGGTACTATGTGAGCGTCACGCATGAAACTCCGGATAAATTGGAACCCCAACAGCAGGTACAACGAACTGCAGGTACAGCTCGGCTATACCGCTTGCCGTTGTGGCGATCAATAGCAGCGCCTGACAACGACCGCTATGATGATATTGTATAACACCGTGTGCGGGGACGGTTGATGTAGACATACCTCAGATGGGACTCGTACAAAGAGCAAGTCGTTGTTTGACACGTCTCTCCCTTGCGCAACTTAACCCCTGTGAGACTTCAGAGACAAAAAATGGCGAAAAATAGTAACGATTGCCGTATACGACGGCGTATAACACACCCCCCTCGGACAAATGTCAATGCCGGTTCCTCCATGACAAGCAGAGTGCAAAACGCCGAGCGACGCGTCTACGGCGAGGTTATCTCGACAACATCTTCCAAATGTCGCCATTTTCGTTGTTTGAGCCCCCCTTAACCCCTTTAGAGCCGGAAACGGTTTTTGGGGACGAACCTACTTGGAAATAGTGTGGAATACAATTTGAGGTAGTAAAAGGGTTAAGGCTGGATTTGGAGAAAATCGGCCCTGGAATTCGTCCGAGGGGGGGGGTGTTTGTACAACACCGTCCTATACGGTACCGCATCGACCGCACGAAGAATCCCGGGCTGCTGCTGGGTTAGGGAGGGGTGTCCGAACTATGTTGCATGGAGAAGTACGAAAAGCGCAGCATCATACCACTCACACTGCTGCGCGCCCGCACTAGACGGTTTCGTAAGACCGCACTCGCCATTTTTTGTCGTTGTACCCGGGTCCCAACGTGCTTGATGTATGTCCATTGCTAACAACGTCGTCGCGTGCCGTCCGAACTGCCTCTTCGCTAGCAGGTATCGGACAATCCCACTGCACAGGGCTGCGGCGTACAACCATCCCGACATCGCCAACCTTTTGCTGGCCAAGGGCGCCGAAATAGAGGTAACCGACGTACTGTGCAAAACTTGCGTATTCTCTTGCCTTCCCTCTTTTTGGTTTGTTTCATTGTTTTCCTCTTTTTGAATATTGCGGTCCCCTCGATTTCTCTTGTGGTTCGCAAAACCTACTATATACGTATCTGATAAGTACTTACGCGCGTTTCCCATTTTTTTCTTGTCTGTTTACGGTTTGCTTCAGTTATGTGTATTCGTTGTTCTCTTTTCCTGGAGTACGCTTCCACGCCGCCAGAGTTATTGTTGCCTGTTTTGTGACCATGGGCTAAACATTGTGGCGGTGAGTGAATGTGAGAACGGCAATGACGTCTTCCAGGCTGCGGCCGACGGTTTCGGTATTATTAACCCTTTCGCGACTTTTGAGAGGCGAAAAAGGAAGAAAAAGGGAAAATTACGGCGCCGGCACCTGACTTTTTATTTGGCTCCTCTCTTAAAGGAGCTCTGTATCTCACGCTAACACCGATTTTGTGAAAACCTCCCCGCTAAACTCGATGAGCAATCCCATGGCCTAGGCATGCTACGAATACTAACGTTAAAAAAAAATGGGATTCCAACCATGTTGGGCAGTTCCTCAACTGAGCAGAAAAGTTTTTTTTGCCAAAATCTGCTACGTACTCCTACCGTAGCAGGCGTCTGGTCTTTAGGGGGCGATACATGACGTACCGGAACTACGATGCCAGGAGCTGAACAATACGCTCGAAACGTGTTAGTAGTCCCACTGCAGATCGCTAACCCTAAGTTGTTGGTGAGACCCCGCCTTAGTGTTTTGTCGTCGTGCCTTGGTCCCTGAAGAATTGGTTAGGGTGTATAATGTTTGCCATCAGGCAATGTGCGGCAAACAGGTAAACATCGGCAATTCATACACAACTACGGAAAGAAGAAGAACGCCTATGGAAACGAAAGAATGAAGGCTATTGTACCGGTCTGACGCCGTTTTTTGCCTGCTTCCAGATTAATTTCGACATAATCCACCTGTTGCCTTTTGTTTTATTGTTATGAGGTTTACCACCTGACAATATGCAGCTTAAACTTAATCTTCGATTATCCATGCACACAGCTACAGACATGAGATGAAAACCCGGGTAAATGTCTTACATGAAGGTGTCAAGACCTCCGGCGTTGCCGATCTTCCCGTAAACAAATCACACTATATTGTCTTCACCGATACGCGAAGTATTAACCGGACACAAAACTACTGTAACTACTGTTGTATATTCGAAGTGCGCGATGTCGATGTCGTACCAGGTCTAACTCCGCTAATTGTGCGGCATCTACCTACACCGCAAGAATACCGTTACCCTGACCGTTACGGTTGCCGTTACCGTGTATGTTATCGTCACCGTTCCCGTTACAACTACGATTATCCCCCCCCTCCCCCCGTACCGAGCCAATTCCTTCTTTCAGCGTAACCCCCCCCCCTGCAAGAACGTACGCACAAAGTGCCGAAGTCCGCCTCACAAGCAGTTCTTAGTAAGGCATGCCTATTTATGTTATATATAATAGGTGGTGTTGGCGTCGATTGGCAACGACGCTGTAAAACACGCCAATCACTGCGTGAGCTAGACAACCAGGGTACCGTTTTTTTTATATTTGTTTTTTGGCGGTCGAGTTAGATAATCTTGTGCGGGGTGGACAACCTTTAATTCCGCACAAGGGGGATGATCACAGCGTTGTGTATATCTGGTGTGCGGTAAGGCACCCACAAGGCAGTATACCCATTGCTGTCTCCGGACGTGGCCACACCAGAAAACGAATCAACTCGTTGGACGCTGTCATCTGTCTGCAAAAAAGTAGGCACAAGGTGCCGAAGTCCGTCTCACAATTGGTTCTTAGTAGGATGCAGCTCACCCTTCATGCAACTCGCCGAATACCTGACGGCGCCTCGAGCTTGGTGCAAGAAATGTCTGCATGACCGATGAAAACCCGACGTGCTTGGTCCCGGCATAGTAGGGACGCGAGGGTCTATGCGACTGCCCCACGTACCGCGACAGTTTCTCCTTTCAGTGTAACTCCTGACAGCTCTCTTGCTCTTTAATAATTGATGTGCTGCTTTGAGATGTTTGGGCTGCTTTGTTTTTAGGAATTAATGTTTTGCTCTATAGGTATCTGGTGCGTAATATCTGAGGAACTGTTGACTTGCTATATACCAGTAGAGAGTAAGCCCTTGCTCGCTAGGAACTGTGTAATTGCTCTTAAAGAACTTATAGACTGATATGAACAGCTAAATAACGTACCTGGTATTATATACCAGGTAGGGACTGATACCATGCTCGATAGGATTTCCTCATCAAGATATGATTCCCTGCTCTTTAGGATGTTTCTCGTTAGGATACGATACATTTTACTATTATATTGCTCTTTACTGGTAGGGAATAGTATAAAGCCAGGTAATAATTAATGCACTGCTCTTCGAGAACTGATATACTTATCGTCAAGACCTGATACAGATCGATGTAACTGCCGCTAACTGTGCCACTGCAGGCGCGTGATGGAGTCGGACACACACCGTTGTTCTGGGCGTCGAGAGGGGGGCACAACGACATGGTCACCCTCCTTTTATCGCAGGGGGCCCACATCAATGCCGAGGACAAGAAAGAGGTGCGGTGCCTTTTATATTGTCACGCCGCGCTCGCTCAAAGAAAACCCCTTTCCATGTTCCGCTCTCGTGCTTTCGGGTGACGATTTCGGAGCAGCCTACACCCGGTAGTTCGGGGCACAGCAGGTATTTCTTCCTCCCCTGGTAGGCACGGGCCACAGTAACGCACCCTGCCCAGGCACGCTGCCCCAAGTACGCTGTTCGAGCGAGCTGTCGAAGAGCCTTAGACCGTTTGTTATCCTTTTTTTTTTGTTTCTTCGATTCGATTTTGACTTTTCAGCCCATCGTAAACGTTTTACGCCCGCAAAGCGACGGGGTCGATCGTGCGCTTCTCGAAATGGGCCCACCTACATTCCGACATGCACCCAGCTTAAAACTCCGCTTCTTCACTGGCGCACTTCGAATTGTTGTCGACTACCCAAAATCTGACCCGAACAGTCTGAAGTTGCTCCAAATCAAAACGGAGGGGTGTTTCCTGACGAGGGACATCGTATTTGTTTCGTCGGACTATGCACCTTGGGTAAAAACTCAAACTACGCCTCTGGAGAAGCGGGACTTTGAGCGGGGCACCTCTCGGAGAGACTCTGGACTCGTTCCAAGTAGTGCCATGGCTGAATTCCTCGGTTTGTCGGTCTAAAACGGGCATAAACGTCAGAAAGTCCGTAGTCGAACCAAATAAAATATGATCCGCATAATAAACGGCGTTAAATCGGTCTACACCATTTGCTCGTTTCATATTCCGCTATCGAAGCACGTACCGAAGAGCCTTTACTCGGGCCACATCTATGTTTTCCCTCCCCTAGTAGGGCATGGGTGGCGGTAGTTGTAAGCGCGAGCGGACGACACAGGGCGGAGTGACCGCTGCTCGATTTTGTCGGAAATATGTTCAATAACACAACGGTATGCCATCGCGAAACTTCCCGATTGCCCTGATTTCCATTACTGGCGACTTGGAGACTGATTGAACAACAGTAAACCTGACGCCCCTCCCTCCCTCCCTTCCTCCCTCTCGCTATACTCCTCCCCCCATGCTTTTGTCGTATTCTGTAAACCCGTGCCGCGTTTTTCGCAGCGGACACCACTTCACGAAGCTGCGCGACACGGCCAAAAAGACACTTGCGCGTTGCTACTGAAGAGGGGCGCCAAGCGCGACACCATGGACGCCGATGCCAACGAGCCGGGGGAAGATTTCGAGCCGAGCGTGGCAGAAAGCCTTCGGAGCGAGATACGGAGTATGATCGAAAACGCATGACAGGGCGTGTTGTTTTTGACACCGCGGCATGCATACGTGCTACGATACCGAGCTTTACCCCTTGACTGACCGCCCTTTGGACTAAAACTAGTATGTTAAGGCCAAGAAAAGAGAACGCGGTTTGAGCGCTTGGTTTATCGTCCCCCTACCCTAAAGCTATTAAAATTAATGTCTTACGGCCAATAGAGGATTTGACGTGCCTAATGATACCGGTTTTCTATTAATAGCATCTTGGAGGCAGGCGGAAAGCAAGGCATCGTTGCCCGCAGCGAGATGGGTCGTGCCGTGGTAGGGGGGGGGTGTACTCATTCCATGCATGTCCGTAGTCGTATGACCATAGGGGGGGGTACTTTGGGCCCCAAACGTAACGCTATTAGCGTCCAGAACTGGTTTCCTATACGTATGTGCGTATCTGCGTACGCGACCGATTAGAATAAGGGTTGTTTGAAGCCTCAGGATGACAGCATACCTCAGATACGGAGTATGATCGCATGCGCGTGAGGGCGATTTAGTCACCACGGCAAGCGGATGTTGTCGCACGGGATGGGTACCATCCCGATTTTCCAAACGTCCTCTGGATACTGGATACGTTTTCTGGTTTGAAAGCACGGTAAAGGCTACCTGGTACCTGGGGTTTTGTAAAAAAACGAATGCGAAGAGAAGAACGTGGCGTAGAATGCGCAAACGCAGTATACACGCACCTGGTAGACACTACCGGGTATACCCGAGCAGTGTCTGGGACACTGCTGTGCTTTGTAATGAGGTTAATGTAAAGTGGAGTGCGTGACGTAGGTTTCGCGTGGTGGCGCTCATAAACGACCCCGCCGACGGTGGTGGCTTTTAGGATGACTGGTGGAACACCGACCAAGCCAGGCAAAGAGAGAAACGATGCTCCAACAATGATCATGCAGTTCTATTAATCCCAAGTAGGGTTTTCCCAAAACGTAGGGGTTGTTATATGGCCACACAGAAAATTACTATACTCTAACCTTAAGTACTTTGTCTCCAAAACGTAGGCTGAGTTGTGAAGGAAAAAATCAAGTAAAAAGAGGTGCGAGTCGCGAGACAAAGCGTGGGCGACCTCAACGGGAAACAACACGGCACAGACAAGAGGGGTTCGTTCGTTAGGGGTTAGCCCGGCAACGATCAAACAACTGAAGGTGTGATGCAACTCGGTTATTGATTATAATTATTCTTGTAAAAAAAAGCCAGCGATCAGCCGCCGACGCGAAGTCGTCAACACCCACTCAAGGTTTTTCAGCCGCGCGCCCTCAAAAATAAAGTCTTGACACAAAGCGTATTTCGGTATTTCATCGCCACCGAAACGGCCAAATACTGAATGACTGGGTTGCGTTTTTGCATGCCTATCATACACCAAGAACACGCCGCCGCTGCGTTGGAAAACCAAGTGCGCTATCCGACAGCTCGCAAGCTGGGAGAACTCAGACGTTGCAACGACAAACACTCGTGCCTCTTTTGCTGAATGCCAAACAAACAAGTTACAACAAATTGAGTTCCACTACTGCAGTTGCGTCAGATACCGCACATGCCTGCCGTGAACCAACCCCACCGTGCGTGGTATGATACGCGGTTCAACAAAACCGGGATACTCACGGTGCGTGCGGGCAGGATCGTTCATGTTAGCCAAAAGTGGAATGACTTTAGACCTCTATCCAAGCACGCTCGAATTGCTGATTTAGGTCAACTAACGGCAAGCATACTGTCGACCTGCCCCGGTGGGTTTCTCCCAAAAGTCTGCGTGATCGCAGTCACAGGGTCGGTGCACTCACCGACCATCTATTGCTCGATATGACTAATTCAACTAATGAAAAATAACACTCAAACTCTCTGGATTCAAGTATTTTGTCCCAAAAATGCGGGTGCAGTTGAAAAAGGCTAGCGTCGGCAACCCTCCAAGAATGCAACGAATCATTCGGCCAGTTCGCTTTCGTCTTTCTTATATTTCACATCAGGCAACTCGCCGTTTCCTGTTTTATTATCGTTCCTGTCCGACAACTTCTCCAGCCATTTTCCCCCCATGCAATAATCTTTTGACAGCTTTCCTCGGCCAATTCTTCCCTATGAAGCAACATCCGACAGCCTCTACGACCGCTTCCTCCCGATGGAACACCTCCGTGCGCCCGCTCCTTCCTTACGGAATATTAGTCGAAAATCTCCTTGGCTACTGCCTCCATATGACATATCTTGACAGCTTCATCGGCCCTCCCTATGGAATAATATCCCACAGCCTCCTCGGTCACTCCCTTCATGAAGTATCATGCGACGACCTTCTCGGCCACTCCCGCACTATAAAATATTATCTTACAACTTCCTAGAAGTTTTCCGCGTCGCCATGGACTAATATTTGACCAGTTTATTCGGTCACTCCCTCCCTATACTAGCATGAAAAAACTATTCGACGAGCTTCTCGGCCATTTTCACCTTATGGAAAAGTATTGGACACCCTCCTCAGCGAACTTCCACCTTACGAAATATCTTCTGATTTTATTTCTGGGCCTTTCCCTCCCGTACGAAATACGATTCGACAACCTCGGCTGTTCCTCCCTATTGAATACTGTTCGACACCCTTCACCCTTGTCAGGCGTTTTCCTCCCCATGATTAATGTCGCAGCCGATCCATCCGATTCAATCGACATCGGAATCGCAAAAAATGAGGCGACTATTTGACGATTTACTCATAACGTCTTTCATCGGCGATATTACCCCCCTCACCAGCCGCGGGGGGGAGGGGGGAGGCCGGGGCTCGCTTCCGTTCGAGTTTGCTTGAAATTAAAGCTAGCCCATAGCATTGAAAAACAGACTAATTGGCATCGCCGAAAACGATACAGACCAAATTGAACTTTCGCTTCGATTCACAGCGCTAAATATTTTCCAAAACCTGCTCCGGCCTATTCGTCCCTATGAAACATTACCCGACAGCTCGCCACTACTACTGGCTTGTAGTTCTATAACACGTACATATTTACTCTCTCTCCCTATGAAATATTATTCCATCCCTTCCCCGACGTACATTGTCCGACACCTGGCCACTACTGTTGACCTAGTGCCATCACGCGCACACATTTTACAGAGGCCAGCGTTGGCGGCACCAATCAGCCCCTACACAAATATATGTACAGTACCCATAAATATACACCTACTGGAATCGTCGTCGCGAAATCCCTCTGATCTGCCACACGTCCACCTCCAAAAACTCCGATGTTTCGAATCTAACATCCTTCTACGAGCCCCTACTCGGGTCGTGTTACCTTTCAAGCCAGAGAAGAAAATCATAGAAGGGGGGGAGGGGGGGGGGGGGGGTGAAGAGGTCAACGAAAATTAACGAAAATAAAGGAGCGGTTTCCTACAATTAGCTAAAACATCAGTAGTAGTTGTAGCAGGGCCGGTTGTTTCCCGAAGGCGTACACCGCCTCGTCAAACACACCGACAGTGTTCGCATGCGGTCAGCACACATAAGCACTGCTCATGCCTATAGCAAAAAACCTCGCTTCCTACTCTCGCTCCGCCCGTTCACCACCCCGCATTCCCTTTCGAATACAAACCGCATACCGACGGCAGCGGAACCACTGAGTGGCACCTGCTGCTGCTGTAGTAAAAACTCACTTCCCATTCCCCCGCCTCCGTCTCTTGCCCTTCCCTTTCCCTCTCCCCCGACCCCTCCCCCCCCCCCTCCCCCTTCCGCGTGCAAAACCAGCTACGGATGGCAGCGATACCGCTGTGTGATCGCACTCCTCTGGCATAATGATAGATACGGGAGGAATGTTGCCTCCTTCTCGTCGGTCTTGCCGTAGTGATGGATGCGCGTTCCACAGAGTGCGCTGGACAACGGAGAAACTCTCCAGTGCCGCCTTTCGCCCGCATCGTACAGTACCAGGTTTTAGCACACCAGGCAATAGCCACCCGAAATAACAGCGGTTTCGCAGGAAGAGATGGGTTGCAATCGGTGCAGGCCAAACAGCGGCGGCGTCGATGCGGGGAGATAGGGGTCCGAGCGTGCGTCAGAGAGCGTGTAGTTATTGATATTACGAGGTTTGGGGGAGGGTAAGGGGGTGGCCTGCGCGAAACATTGTCTCACCGCAACCAAACCAAAGCACTCTCGTGTAATAGGATTTGGTACAACCCAAGATAAAGCAAAGCTGTGCAGGCAAAAACGCAATTGCTCACTAATAGGGTTCACCTCTTTCTCAAACATAAAAACCAAAATAAAATTATCGTTCACCATTTGCAGACACAAACGCATTGCAAGACATAAAAAACCAACGAAACAAAGCGATACGTAGAGGGTACCACGGCACCGGGCTCAGAGAAAAGAGCCCGAGTGACGAGCGCTTTGACTTGACGCTGTAAAACGGGCGCATCCACCAACCTAGAGAAGAAAGCGCGGCGTTGCTGTCCACCAAGCTTTTCAACAGGAAAAAAACACCCGCCATCAGTTCCAGAAAACATCGAAACAACACCTCTCAGGACACGAAAATCCTGCATGACGTGGTGTACTGGTACACGAAGTATAGTATGTGTGGCCTCCCGGCCTACGCTACAATCGACTGTGTATCAATCTCGCCTAAGCTATGACCTCCGGCGTTTCAACCAGGCCTACCCCATAACTGACTGTTGCTGATGCCTTCCAGTGGCTAATTGCCATAATCTAGCCGTGTCACGAAAAGGGACAAGGACCCGTAAGTACAGGAAGTTAGAAATACACCCCACACAAGCTCAGGCGGGGCACGACTATCAATCTGGGCTACGCTACCGATTGCATATGCATTTGGCGGACGCTACGACTGCGGGTACGTCTGCTATAGCCGGTCGCAGATCCATTTGGGCTACAGTGCAGGACACCCACCAAGAACAGGGATGCAGGGCCAGCCTGGATTTCTAACTTGGGAACGGGTGTGTTTTACGACAACAAATCAAATATAAACCAAGGGGGAATTTAATACTCCCCTGAACACATCCGCCTGTCTTATTTTGTTTTTTTCGTGTTCGTTTTTCTTAGTAGGTGCCTTTACTGTACGCTATGACCCACCCTCGGTCCATCTACTGTACTGGATTATGTTTTCTACGCGATGACTACCGATAACTTGCACACGCGGTGAGG
>JAYJME010003173.1:0-12491 GCA_036873775.1 Costaria costata | reverse complement strand
TCCCTATTTTTGCTAACAATATTTGGTCCATAGTTAATAGGGCCTACTGTAGACACAGTAGAACCTACTGTAGACACAGTAGAACCTATATATTTCCCTATTGTTGCTAACAATATTAGGTCCTATTTACTATGGTCCCCCGTAATAGTACAGCTGAGTACAGCAGTAGAAGTAACCATCTCATCCAGCTTCACACAATGATCTCTAACTAACTGTTCCTGCTATGGAACAGCGCGCGAATGCATTTCATTCCGGGGTAATACACGCTACATGTCGGTCCCGGAGAGGGTGAGTTACCCCCGATACTACCAATCTTGCCGCCGGCTGTGGTCGCTACCTGGTACCTGGTACACAATACTGCAGACTGCAGACACGCACTCCTGGCGCCCCCTCACCCCTAACCCCCAACGCCTCACTATGTATCGACGCCTTCTTCTCCGGGCGTACCAGGTACATATTATAAGGAACGTTTGGAGATTCAATTCATACTGCAAAAAAAAAAAAACCCCAAATGGTCCTCTGACATTTCCGCACAGAGTGGCCCTAATGTTACAAGGAATAGCTTGGGTGTAGGTGACTGGATAACCTTTTACCAGTAGCCCAACAGACTAATACCTTAACCCTTTTACTACCCCAAAAAAGTATCACACACACTAGTTCCACGTAGTTATGTCCCCAAAAACCGTTTCCGGCTCTGAAGGGGTTAACACTATATACCGGTATAACCCCAGCCCTAGTCCACAGACTGAAAGTCTCCGACCCGAGCGCGGCTTTCGCCGCGCGCGTTTTGTTGGAAAATCTGAAGAAAAAGAAACATGCGGACCACCTCAAAAATTCGTAAACATATATATATATATATTTTTATCTGGTATATTTTACGTGTCAAGATCACGGTAAACAGGCTACCAAACGCCGCCGCCGCCGCCGCCGCCAAAGCATTTCCTCCTCCCGGCAATCTCCGCTTCAAACGAGACTATCCTATCCCCCCGCATGCAAGCCGTGTTGAGCGAAGAACTCAACAACCAAAAAGGCGACAGGAAAATTCTAAGAAATTCCTCCCTACATGAAATATCAACTGTTTTTTTATTTACCCCGAGCCGATTTGTCGGGGTGGAAATATATGCGATGCGCGGGTGTGTGCTTTACTACTGTCCGTTGCCCCACCGGCGCAACGATACGTAGCGTGACAATTCGGAACTGGTTGTTTCTTGTCCGATCGATTTTCCCTCTATGATATACAGTACGCGACATGTGTCAATAATTTGGTAGTTAAGAATTTCAGGCTGAGTTTTTTCGAAGAATAAGAATTTACAGCTAAGCATTTGTTCTCAGCGAGGAAGGCTAGTCTCAATCCCATACAATAGCTTTTAAGAGCCTACGCTCAACGTTGAGATCACAATAAGCCGCGAGCCTTAGCCAAAATAGGAGTTTCTTAACTACTGTCGCGTACTGTATAATTTTGGGAGTTAATAATTTCAGGCTGAGATTTTTCGAAAAATGAACATTTATAGCTAAGCATTTGTTCTCAGCGAGGAACGCCACTCTAAATCGTATACAATAGCCTACGCTCAATGTTGATATCACAATAAGCCACGAACCTTGGCTAAAATAGGAGTTTATTAACCTGTGTCGCGTGCTGTACACCCACACTTCTTCCTCGGGCTTTCAAAAGCAACCGCACAGCTGCAACACAACACCACTACAACAGCAGTAGGGCTCCACGCTCTGGCGTTTGGCACAGCCACGGCTGGCCACGGTGCTTTTGTGTTAGTATGTGTGTGCAGTGCTCACCAGAAGATGCGTGGAATCATGACAAAACATTAACATTTCCACCTAATTTTTATAACCAAACATACCTACTCGTACGTCGTCAAACCTCATCCTGTGATACAAGCAGTTGTACGGCAGTACTCGCCCAAGTGAATAGGGACACCTTGTGGTGCCCCTCCTTTTCAACTTGCGACACACCCGGGGTTTCAAGTCAACCACATCCCGAAGGGGAACCTTGTACATTATTATTATATACCAGGGGTGCCTTTTTTTCGTCCCATTTGTTATCTTCGCCCTTCTTTTCTCGCTCTCTTCTATTATAGTCGTGGCTCAGATCCGGGGTCACACGGCAGGCTCTTCTCCCCCCTCCCCACTACGGTACGCGCCTTGCATTTTATTGCGAGGGCGAGTTAGCTCTTTCTTCCCTCGTCGACCCGCGTCGAATTGATACCTCCTGGTACATTTGAACTTTTAACGCACAAAAAACTTTGAAAATGTCCCCGCGCGTTTTTCTATACCCTGTCAGAGTAGTATAGACCTTTTTATTATAGCCCTTAATATTTTCGTCGGACATTTGGGTTCCCAGGAGGCCCAAATACCAAAAAAGAGATCCATACATGACCAAAACACAAGCAAACAAACCAATCGTCGAGTTTTGAGAGTATGGCAAGAGCTTAGAGAACATAGAACTCGTGTCACGTGGTGTGTGTGTTCAAGTTTCACGGTCTTATTCGAAAAAATCACGTGGACTTTGGACGGGGTCGAAATGATGGACCTTCAACATGAACCAGCCTGAGATGACCGTGCTTAAAAAACAGAAGTACAAAGTTTAGTGAAGGGGCACAAAACACTCTCAAATCCATACCAGGTACCAGGTATCATATATGAGAGTACTTCGTATACGAGATGGATTTACGGGATTTAAAATGTACTGGTACCGGTACTATTAATAGGTTCCTGGTATATAACACCAGTACGAAGTACAATGTACCTGTACCAGGTATATTGAAACGAAAAACACAGCTGCTGTGAGATCAGGTGAGATCGAAATTTTCCTCAAAACTCATCTTGTTGATACGCTTGGTGTGACACTTCGATCGCGCGTACCAGGTAGGTTTCATACATACGTTTATAGTGTTTGCTTTGCTCATGAATCTGTAATTATTATGAATGAGTGCTGGATATTATCCACACTCCACCAATAATAGCATATTATATAAACTTACCCGATGTAAACTGCCACTTTATAACGTCAAGAAGCCCTAGCTTACTTCACCCCCCGAGGGAGGGCGGGCGGGTTCTTCTTCCAACTCGCCAACTTCCCACCCAGTGCCAGACCCCTGATTGCGCACGCCCACAAGCAGAGTCCCGTACCCAATTGTTTTTTTTCTTCTTCTCTCAAACCCTTCCCGGCCTCTGCCTTCCCAAATCAACCAACTGCACTCTCGCCGACTCGATTACCCTCTTCCCCATCCTTCTCTTCAACCTGGCAAACGATTCAGTACCTCTCCACAACCCCAAATTTCCTTCGTCCTATCTTCCACTTTGTTTTGCTCATGAATCTGGATATACTATCATTGAGTGCTGGATCTGATCTTCACCCCACCTAGCATATGTAAACACGCCCGTTGTAGACTGCCACTTTCTGACGCCAAGAAATCCTGTTTCACACTGTTGGACGGGCATAGCCGAAGAATAAGGGTGCTGCTCACCCACGGGCCCCCTCAGTATCATGGAATTACCACCTTACGATATGTGAGTCCAGCTTTGTTCATGCCGCATCCCGCGGACTAAGTACCACAAGTCTTACCAAGCTCGAATCATTGTCTACCACCTGCACGCCCGCTGCTGGTGCCATCGCCCTTGCCGTGGCATCTCTCCTTGTCTGGCGGTGATCTGACCTCTTCGTGGGGTAGGATAGATATAGCTTAGGCAGGCCCCATCGGCTATTGCATTGCGCCCGCATCATATTTGTGTGGGAGAGTGCCTTTTCTGTATTTTCGATATGTATGGAGGCCGCACTCCCCCGGGGTTCTTATCATCATGACCCTTAAGCGTTTCCATCTCCCTAAGGCCCTGTCAGGCACACGTACCCGGATACACTTCTTTAACAACCTCTCCAGCTGGTTGGCTAAGAAAGACAACCACACGATACACCACATGGTGCAAAAGAACGAAGGGCGTATTTTCGGAAACTCCGCTTGTTGGGTAAGCTTGGCGCCATCTCGATGTTTTGTAGCTGCTTCGCACCTTGACCCCCGAGACGCTGGAAAGACTCTCGCTTCACGCTGGCCTTTTGCTGGCGTGCTTCGAATTCATGGTAACGCTCCCATTGGGTAGGCTTGGTGCCAACTCGACGTTTTATCGCTGCTTCGAATTCATGGTAACGCTCCCATTGGGTAGGCTTGGTGCCAACTCGACGTTTTATCGCTGCTTCGCACCCTCGTCCGAGACGTCAGAATGACTCTCGCTTCACGCTGACCTTTTGCCTGCGTACGACGAGTTCATAGCAACTTTCCTGCTGGGTAGGCTCGACGTTTTGTTGCTGCTTCGCCCCATTGCCCGAGACCTTGAAATGACTCGCGTTTCACGCTGGCCTGTTGCCGGCGTGCTGCGAGTCCATACCAATGCTCCTGTTGTGTAGGCTTTGGTGCCACCCCGATGTTTTGTCGCTGCTTCGCACCCTCGCCCCAAGCCGTTGGAAATAGTCTTACTACACGCGGGCCTTTTGCCGGCGTGTTGCAAGTTCATAGCAACGCTCTTGTTGTAACCAGCACGTAGAAACATTAATGTGGCAAATTTTTTACTGCTGGCTTTGCTGGCTGCATTTCTACGTATGACTTAAACCAAACACGATATTCTATATACCGTGCAAATCGAATCCCTCGATCTTGTACACCTACGCCTGTTCTTGCACCACCGTCATAGCATCCTCCCCAGCTGGTTGGCCTGGAGACAGGCTAGCCGTGCCGTACTCTCGATGGTGCATGCTGACAACACTGCCAACAAGGAAAACCCATCACCACAAGTAAGAGGGTCGGCGGAAGAGTCGCACCCTGTCCTCCGATCGAGGACACCACCTGTTCTCATGCTCCACAATATTCATATCACCTAGCAGAAGCGTCACGTCCCGTATTCTACGAAGTTCTGCAAGCCTCACATGTTCCCATACCTACGTATGATAAGCTGGACGTCGCATATCCTACGAATCTCCTAAATTCATAGAACTCCATCACATTAGCCCACCCTGAAAAGTCGTAAATGCAGATCACACGACGATCAAGGGATCTCAACAAAATCCATAAATTGGAAAGGGGATCGAAGATGCGGCTATTCGAAGAAAACAAATTGAGGCTATAGATTTACCCCGCACCTCACAATGTGGAGAGATGCCCGGTAAGGCGATTAAGTTTTGTCGCAACTTACGTGGTTTGAGGCAGGCGTCGTGACAATGGTACCACCACTTGATGTGCGGCACGAGGCGTCTTGTCTTGGAGCAGTGTAATGCTGACGCGCGCGGTATGCGTTTAGTGGGGGCGAGGGCCATTTCCATCGTAGTCAAATAGTATATGTGGATGACATATATTAGACGGGGCTTAAAAGTAGGCGTGACAAGTTTTGTGATAACCTGAACCAGTTCGTTCCTATCAACAACATGGAGGAGTTGCGGTGGAGGTGCACAGATTGACGATTCTCTCGAGACTGGGATGCAGTAATTTTGACGATATCACAGCAGGTTTTGGCAGAAGGTGCCGTACCTAAATTCGGTGTTACTCGCGGCAAGAGTGTTCCTATGGTTATTGGTGGTTGACTCGGACCTTGAGGTGTTTGACGAGGATGAGCCAGCATTTCTTGTTTGGTCGTTGTTGAGGTATTTTGATGTGATTGGCGAATCAGACTCGCACGGAGATATCCTCCACGCGTGTCGACCAGTAGCAAGGTACTGCTGCGCGCCGACCGCCAAAGTTATTGCATTTCATGCGGCGTTGTCCATATTGTACAATAACTCTGCAAATTGTAAACAATAGGTAATGTATTATGTTCCAGAGGGATCTGGGCGGTGGAGTGCAGCTGGAATTGTACTTACTACATGGATGCGGGCTATGCACGCAAGGTCCATGGCCGGAGTTCTGCCTCTGGTGGGTATGTGATGTGCGCTGGTGCCTGTGTATATTTAATCTCTAGGACTCAAACACGCGTTGCGATTTCTTGTGAGGAATATGAGTACGCGGCGATGGCCATGGGTGTTTGGACTCGTGCTACGATAGAGGTTGCACTTTTCGGCGTTTTTGTTTCTGAATAACGGGGCTCCTGAACCCAAAATCGTCGGGGTGTCTTGTTTTGCGATATTTTGTATTTTTATACCTACGAGTAGCTCATGGCTTTTTTAATCGGGTTGCACTTTTGGTTTAATCAAAATCGTTTTGTTGGCGAAGTACAGAGCTCCTAAAGTGAGGAGCCTCAGAAACAAAATGGTGCACCTCTATCGTAGCATGTGTCTTTGCGGGACGGATTTCGTGCCAGATGTCTGGAAGGTTTACTCTCCCGGTGGCGATGCTGGGTGTACCACGGTGAAGGAGTACAACAACGGGGCGATACAATTGGCAAACGTTCCTGTGATTGCTCCCAACAATAAGCACAACGATGTGCTTAACCAATTCCTTCGGGGGCGTGTTGCTAACGGGGAGTTTGAGATTATCCAAATAAGATCGGCAGAGCAGCATGCTGAGTTTCTCACCAAACCGTTCTCACGGGGGCATTTCATTTCCACTGGAACATTGTGATGAGCTTGTGGTGATTTCATCCATTTGTGTATGTATATATTCAGGTTATTCTGGGGGGATATTTGATTGGTTAGAATGGGGAAGTATTCAGGGAGTTGGAGAAGGTGTTGGGAGGTACCCATGCGTCCAGTAAGGTCAATACACCAGGAGGGTGTGCCGATGGTCTTGACGAATCGTGTCGTACACTTTGGCGGTTGGCCACTTGCGCTCTGCTTCATACTCCCGTGAGGAGTATCCAGCCGCTGCTAGAATTCGATTTTGAGTTGTTTTGTTTGGAAATTTACTGAGGACATTGAACACATCCTCCCTTACAGCTGAAATACCCGCCATGTTTTTGTACTCCATCCGCGACGAGAGGTTTTAACAACTATTATAACTGCGTGTGCAAAGCTTTATCTGGATTCTTCGAGTGACCGAGGGAAATATGGACCCGCCTGCCAAAATGGCGGCCCCTAATGAGAGCGAAGCTGTACTAGACCTCTCCCCATCTACCAGTATCAACGCGGGGGGCGACGTTTTTGCCTAACGCTTCACGCAGCATCAACAAGTCGACGTTGGACAAGGTATTTGGTGCCTCCGGATCTGTTCATTATCATCAATCTCTGATCTTACGATCAGACCACGTGGACGAGAGAGTAGTTTCCGACAAAACTAACGGAAAAGGAAGACGCTACACAGTACCAAAAAATAATCGAAGCACACGCTTGCAAGGGCGCGTAGTGTTTACTGAACGCAAGGCGAATCGCACTTTGCAACTCCACCCCCAATGGAGTGGTGTGCTCAACGCCAAACACTGTACGGACCCGACGCCTCTACAGTTGGCTTTGCGTACGTCATCTCGACGCCGGCTTCGAAGCACAGCTTTTTTTAGTCCTTCCGGGCATATATTTGGTTTCTTTGACGAAAAACAAGTAAAACATATTTGGTCTTGGAGGCGATTTGAACGACCTTGCAATCCTCCGAACAACACACACGGCACGTTAACTCCAACGCGCGCACGAGCCTGGCATTCGGATGTGCGTACTGTCTAACGGATAAAACTCGACACGTGCTGCGGTACTGTAGTGGCGCACCGACTGTTTTTGAGGCTAGTCACTTGAGGAGCTCTATGCCTTATAGAATACCTGTTGTTGATAAACCGATGCGCTCTTAACCCTACTATGGTCAATAGTCCCAAGGCCTAAGCATCTACCTGATAGTCTATGTAACGAACACTTTTTATTTGTGAAACACGGATGGGATTCGAACGATATTACCGTTGAGGAGGTAACACACGACGATTGAGATTCCAACGATAGTACCGTTGAGGAGGTAACACACGACTGACTGGGATTCCAGCAATAGTAGTACCGTTGAGGAGGTAAAACGCCACCGGGATTCCAACGATAGTACCGTTGAGGAGCCCCGGCATTACCGAAATATTTGGACAAACCGTGCTTTAGGTTACCCCTGGCGCAGCACGCGTCGCTCGCTCCAACGCGTGCACGAAGCAGACATGCTCAGCTGGGCTGATTCACGAAGAAAGCGAAAAACATCGTTGAAGCCTCGCCATACATCAAAACCCATCGACCACAAACAAGGCACATATGTATATATACACTATTACATGTTCTGAAGCATTACTGAGCTCATCAACTGTCAAGGGCCTTTAGCAGGCTCTGGAGGTCGACTCAGGACTACTAGCGGCAGAGGACCTTCTAGCTCTTCCACCATCTCCGGCGCCAGACTGCCGAGCGCGGCCAATACCCCTCCGGCGACGCCAAAGAAGAGCAAAGCAAATAACGAAGCCAGGCCGTCCGCGCCTATTCGGTACAGCCAGATTGCGCCCTGCAATTGCCAGAAAAGGTCGAGAAACGCAGCTACCGACAAGATTCGATGAGCAAACGTTTTCCCGATGGAAGCGCAACAGCGGTCGGTGCACTTCGCGGGCGAGCCGCACGAGAAAAAAACCATAGCCATAGACACCCCGAGCATTTTCAGGCCTACCAATACCATGTACACGCTGGAAAAAAACAGGTATATCTTTAGTGCAGACCCTCCGTCTCCCATGCAGGGTGAGTGGCGGGCGAGCCCATGGCCCACGATGCCGCCGCACGTGTATATGATGCCCCACGAAAGCGGCGCAAATACGTTCACCATCATCGATGCTACGCAGCTTCGCATGTCGCCGCGGGGGATCTTGTGCGCGGATTTGATATCCAGTGGCGATCGGTATACGAGAGGCAGGCCAACGGCTGCCACGAGGTCGGCGAACAGGCCAATGACAAGGGCGAACACCACGAAGAAACGCACCGTCGTTGCGCGATCGAAGCATTCGCTTTGAGTCCAGCCGACTTCTTGTTTCGCCACGCTGTTCGATTCCTGGAGAAACTCGTGAAAAAATGTCAAGGTGCGCGACAACTCGGAGATAACGACCGCGGCGGAAATTAAGTTTCCCCCGAAGAATAACGCCCATTTCTTTTGACGAAACCTTTCCTTCATAGCAACAGCAGGGTCTATGCTCCGTGCAACCTCTCCGTCGGTCGCGTCATGACTAGGAGCTCGCCCCACCCCATCGGCAGCACGGACGGTGCTCTGTTCGTAGCTTAGTTCGGGGAAACGAGTGCTTACTACCCCAGCCAAACTGGCATCTTTTACCACGGAAATCGGGTGTTCGTCCGTCATGTAGGCAGTGAGTTTCTCGAAATCTTGGTAGTTCCATGCTGGTGCTGGTGCCAGTTCTTGCGGGGGTGCTGGTGCTGGTTCTTGTGGAGGTGAAGAAACGGGTACTCCTCCTTTCCTAGGGAGCGTAGGGTTCGAGTCTGTATCGCACAGTAAGAAATAGCGAGAGCGAAGCCGGGCGGCGTGCAGCATACAGACAGGCAGTGGCGATGGGATGCGCGCGGGGTTCGGAAAAAAAACAGTTTGAGGCAGGTAATTTTGCGACACAACAGTACACTCTTATCCATATTCTCACGGTAGTGGGTTACCTAAGTTTTCTCAGGCCCCTCGCATTAGGAGGCGAGCGCAATACATGCCTCGCTCAAAAAGCGAAATATAGCCGTATGTAAACATTTTAACAACGAAAAATGCAACCCTGCGAACGACCCCATCCGCTAAGTGACTTCGTAGCCTCGCCGTTTGGAGGTGTGTGTGTGAGGGGGGGGTTCGGGAGCCGCATCTTCGACACATGTTCTACAGTAGTTCGAGGAACCGGGCTTACACAGTTTCTGCAGATACAGCTCATTAGAGTGGGCTACGTTATGTCCCTTCCGTGGAAGGCCGGTAACCACCCGGGAACTACCTATGGGATCGTATTCGCGTTTCTTGGGAGGCGTATATCTGATGGGAAAGCATGGGACCTCCGGGATGATTGCATCCCCACCTACAGTACCTCCCACAGTCCTTCGTCGTGCCCTAAGTACAAAAAAAACTGGTCTTCTTCCATATCTAAGCGATCAGCACACGTGAGTAATAACGCGAACTTGCTCAATAGGCAAGCCTCTGGCAGGGGATATCTCGCGCGCCCCACCCTGTCACCTTATACTACGGTGCAGTAGTTGAGAGGTAAATCAGGCAAAGGCTGCGTCGTACTCGCAGTAGGCTGTGTGTATTCGAAGAAGAAAAACAAAAAGAGAAATCCCGCCGCGTAAAAAAGCTACACAGCACCAGCACCAGCAGCAGCAGCAGCAGCAGCACCGCCACCGAACCCATCGGGCAACGCGGCGACCGCGCCCAACATGAGACGGTTTGAAACAAAGCAAGTACCATATGTGCTAGGCCAAGCCCGCCCGCTGCTGCAGTAGACACCAGGCTTGCTTTGTGGAGATCGGTCACGCACAGCTCTTGCAATCCCAAAAAGTGCAAAACCACGAATGCGACGAACAGGCAGTACAGCAGTACGCGGCAGGCAGCAGTTAAGAAACTCCTAGTTATAAGGCTAAGGCTCGCGGCTTATTGTGATCTCAACGTTGAGCATCTAGGCTCTTAAAGGCTACTACTGTATAGGATTTAGAGTGGCGTTACCTCGCTGGGCACAAATGCTTAGCTGTAATTTATTATTTAAAAAATAACCCCAGCCTGAAATTATTAACTCCCAAATTCTTAACGCATGTATAATATATTATAAACGAAAAAAAACGTCAGCTGTGAGATCGAGGATTTCGTCGAATATACGTGTGTCGCGTACTGTACACAGAGTCACAGACAGACAGAGAGACGAACTATTAAAAAAATTAAATAGTGGAAGCCCGTACGCACGCCGCAGTGAAGAGGCCTTTTCGCCATATGGCAGTATGGCAAACACTATTAAACAGCCTCATTATGAGCGTACGAGGTGTGACAACATAACGTTTGTTTGCAATGGGATGGGATTGGAACGGTACGTACGGTAGTATTGTGTATTATAATAGCTCCTATCATAAATTGGGGAGAACCGTGCACTTAGAAGGCATCGATCGGGCCCAAACAAGTGTGCCCTCTCGGCCGAAGCATCGGTACTTTTGTTGCGGAGAAACTTATCACCATAGATACCAGAAGAACCAAATATGGTTTGCATAGCGGTAGCAACAGAAGAAGGGGGATACGACGACTACTTACCTGTATACTTGTACAGATAGTTCGTTTTGTCCATCGTGGGTTGTGAGTGTTATGGTCCCCGGCGCGATAGATCGTTCGTTGTCGCCCGTCTCGTTAGCGTGTTTGCTACCTCCCGCCACCCCACACCACCCACACTCGCCAACGCCCACATATTGTACGGGGAGAAGATGATGCGGTTGAGTTTGGGAAGTAACGCGCGTGCTACGATAGAGGTAGCACTTTTTGGCTTAAAATATTTTCTGAACGACGGAGCTTAGAGCCGGAAACGTTTTTTTGGGGGACAAAAATACGCCGAAAACGGTTTTTGGGGAAAAAATACTTGGAAATAGTGTGGGATACTTTTGGGGGTAGTAAAAAACTCGTCGGGATTCCGTTCTTTTCGTTCAACAACAACAATGGGATGGTTCATCGGGTTAATTAACCCCTTCAGAGCCGGAAACGGTGTTTGGGGACAAAACTACTTGGAGTTAGTGTGGGATCATTTTTTCCGGTGGTGAATCACAATATTTGTCAGAGTTGGGTTTTAGATGAGGTACATAGCGCCCCCAAGCGTTGAACCTTAGAAAAAGAAGGTGTACCTAGAGATATCGTAGCATGTATGTGTCAAGTAGTGTAGAACTCGAGCAAGCGTAGAGGGGAGAGAGTGATGCCCAGACAAAAACGTACACATACATGATATGATGATGCAGGTTTCTTCCGGTTTTTTGGACGGGGGGGGGGGGGTGGTTCTGGTCGGACGGGACGCGGAGATTCGGGCCCGCGAGGCTGGAAAGGAGTACCTGTGTCTTGGTGCCGCCTTAAATTAGAAACCCAACTGAATGGGGTGTGCTGTATGGAACGGTTAATGGCACCCATGCATGGGTCTCACTGCACAGAGTATATGTTTTCCCCTCTGATCTGTTGCTATTAATACCACATGTATTTACGTTTGACGTTTGTACACAGACGGCCAGTATATATATATATGATACCGGTACATTACAGAAAATAGCTGCCGGATGCCACAGCAAGTACTCTCTCTCTCTTTCTCACGTTCTCTCTAAACCACACTCTCTTTTTCTCACTGTATTATTATTTCCCTTGCCCTCTCTCTCTCTCTCTCTCTCTCTCTCTCTCGCTCTCGTGTTCTCTCTCTCTCTCTCTCTACAAGAAGACGGCAAGCAGATTTTTTTTGCCGAAACTCGCCAGAGGTGAACGTGAAGATGGATAAAATTTGTTGCCACGTACCGGTACTTGCTACTTTACATACAACAAGCTGATTGATGATGGAGCTCTCGCCACACTTGGTCGCATCTACCCCGCTGTGCTACGACGGCGGTGTATATCTATAATCCATACGGTCTCTCTCACCGGGGGGGG
>JAYJME010003172.1:0-12492 GCA_036873775.1 Costaria costata | reverse complement strand
CACCATTGCCGTCTCTGCTTACAGTTACTTGATCGAGACTTCTTGAGGGGAAGACTAAGCCCTGCGTTCCGCAAATGTTTTTGAAATTGCGCCATTCTACTCGTATCGCGCATGTATTCGCATTCGTGCTCGTCGTATTTCAATGGCACAAGTGTCAATCCGCTTTCTCTGAGGGGCACATTAAAAGTCCGTTTTACTGCGGTCGGAGGCATACCCACAGTAAGTGGGTCGATCGACTCACTGGCGGCCCCCATTAATTTTCATGTGCGGTCCTGAATGCGGCAGCGCCGGGGCTGTCCGTTGGCGGGGCTTCACGGCTACTTGTTATCATGGGGTGGTGGAGGCAAGCCAACTAACTGACTCAATACGTATCCATAAAACACAAGCGTCGAGTCACAAACGCGCGAGTTAGGTAAATTAATGAAAATTCCCGCACGCAACTAACTGTAACACCTATTGTAGCCACCTAGTGTACAACCATTGCAATAACCAGTCGGTGACTTATAGTCAGCCAGCCCACAGCCCTAGACGGCGCCCAAGCGCTTGCTGACGGCACCAACAACAACCTTGTGGCACGGTTGCCTGACCTGAGGATTGAAGAAACCGGTGAGCCAGAAGCACGGCGGCCTTCCATCGGAAAGCCAGCTCGTGAGCTGCTCGTTCCTTGCCGTGAAGCTAGAAAACCACAGCCCGAGAGACGCGGACATCCACGATATCTCGTCGCCGCCGTAACTGAACACCCATTGTCGCGGCACTCGAGCATCGTAGACGGCGTTGATCGCCGACATGAGGTCTTCTGTGACGACTACCTCGCCCCGAATGGCCTGGAGGAGTGTCTGAGGCAAGTGGTGCATGCACGTAGGAGTAGCGAACAGCGTGGGTTGTTGGAAGATTTGACGATGTTGCTCACAACGTTGTCTCCGACGCATCAGTTTTCGCGTGATGGGGTTGATTTCGTGACCCAATTTTCCTCTGAAACCATCTTGCGCCCCGAAACTTCTGAAGCCTAGGTATGGTACAAGAGCGGAACATGGAACACAGAGTCCACAGCCCTGCATTACGGGAAGCGTTGTAAACTAGAACACACTGCTCGCAGGCCGCACCAAGCTAAGGCTATCGCAGAATATGCCCAGCTAAGGCTGTCGCATAATATACCCAGCTAAGGCTATCGCAGAATTTACCTACAGCAGCTACGTAAGGCTATCCCAGATTATCCCCAGGTAAGGCTATCGCAGATTATACCAAGCTAAGGTTATTGCAGATTATGCCGAGCCAAGGCTATTAAGGCATTTTTATGGTCACCTTCAGCATCCCCCCGACATTGACGACAACCAGCTGAAGCCTTTGCACTTCCTGCGATGTTCAGAATGGGGGTAAATGAGACAACGCGTGAGCGAAAGACCCAGCAAAATGTGGAAATTGGCCCGTAAGTACGTATAATGTTTCAATAAAAACGGGGCGTTTCATCCACCGCGAGTACAGGCCGTGTACACCCCGTTCCTCTAACTATTACTATCAACCAAAGTAATGAAAACCAAATATGGTTCGTAAAAGAGGGGGATATATATATATATATATATATTGAGTCCATCGTAGGTTCTGATTATTTTGGCTCCCCCGCAATAATATACTTATCTAGTTTTTTATGAGGTCCATTCCATCGTCAGGCATGGAAAACGCCTCCAAACGCGCGCAACATGCTAACTTTTTTGTATTTTACAGGACCTTTTTTTGGTACTGCTGCGTGCGGATGAATGTCGCTCTTATACAGGACCGTTCAACGGATGCTTCTTGGGGGATGGACCCACTATTTATCGTCGATAGAGAATAACCCGCATGCACTGGTAAGTACGGTGGCGGTCATGGTTTGAGAGAGAGGAGTGTGTTCGGCCTGTTTGACCTCTCTTAAACCGGAACTTATCTTAAACCGGAGTGGGTACTCGTGTTATATGGCTTTTAGTATGCCCTTGCCAAGCCATGTGGCACATGCTACTAACAGTGTAGTAATAGTAGTAATAGTACGATAGGGGTGCTGTTCCATGTTTTTTCTAAGGTTCCCTTCACCACTTGGGGGGTCTCAGTCCCTCATCCAAAAACCCAAATTTGATAAATACGGTGAGCTTAACCCGATGAACCATCCCATGGCCTAGGTACACGACGAACTATACTGCAAAACAAGAAAGGAATCCCGACGATTTTGGGTTAAGGAGCTCCGTCGTCCAGAAAATATTTTAGCCGAAAAGTGCTACCTCTATCGTAGCACGCGTCAGTATGTCTCTTAAAGCGATGGCTCTTAAATCGCGACCCCCACGGTACGTCGTGTCCTCCGCTGGCTACGTCAACTTCATCGTGATCGATCACCTGCATGAGGAAGATGTTGAGCGGCACACCCAGCCCTCCCTGAGCTGCGATATCCTCCAGGTACGAGGCCTCCGTGAATCCTCCCGGAACGGCGGACAATAATTCCGTACATTTTTCGAGCACCTGGGTGGAAGGTAAACGGGAACCTGAGTGTTCTAGATAAAATGCTACGCCAATGTTACACTACCCGAATCGAAGGCAAAACCTCCCTTCAAGCTCGCACGAAATGGCAGTTCAACAATCATGCAAAAAAATGTTGTTCAACGATCATGTAGAAATGGCCGTTCAACGGTCATGCAAAAAAATTCCGTTCAACGGTCATGTATATTTGGCTTTTCAACGATCATGTAGAGCTGGCCGTTCAACGGTTGTGTAGAAACGCCCCCTGGACGGCGAACTAACAAGCGCCCAAGCCCTGTTCGCGAGAACCCAAAAAACAAATCTGGCCATCGTTCTGAGTGTGGCCAGGTCAGCAAAAAACTCCCAAAGCCCCCGACAACAAACTAGATAATCACACGCAAAGGGACACATACTACGGCCGGGGTGTGATGATAGCACCTAGTTTATCTGGGTGTGATCACTTGAGGAGCTCCATAGCTCACAAAAAACAAGCTCGAGATAAAGTGTACGCTTGACCCGATGAACAATCCCATGGCCTACAGCAGGTATACGGCGAGCCCCGCGGCAATCAGAAACAGTTTGGACAAAAAACGCTACCCCAATCGCGGCAACAAGTGTCAACGGTGTCATATTAGCTAAACTTCGGTACGGTTTTGTTGTATGTACCATGTCCTCCCTCGTGCGACCCGTGCTCCCGGCGGCCTGCTTCGGCTGCGTCTCCATGAGAGTGGCCAGGAGTTGCTGCCCTTCCTTGTTTCGGAAAGTGAGATCGGCATTGGGGTGCAGGCCGAAAACCCCTGGGCCGTCGATTCCCGGAAAACTCTGGATGTATGTGATGTAGTCGTCCACCTGGGGGGGGGATATCATCAAAAAGCAAACGGGGACGCCTGTTCGAACGGGGAACGACTGCGGCACCCAGTGCCAGCGCGGATGTTTCGAAGCGATACTTTGAGCTCGACTGTCGTCACAGAATTGATCCCTGTGCTTGTATGGTCCGGGGAATTGTGTTCCTCGCGTGTTCCCCCCCTGTGCCTCGCCGGGGACCAATCGCGGAGACTCGGTTGGCCGCACATCATAGCTTCCAGGCGTTTTTGTGGGGAGAAGAAACCGCGCTGAATCAACCACTGCCGTGCATTCCTTGCGCTAAAAATCTTGCACAGCGCTTAAATATCTCCACGCGTTGTATCGAAGGGGCGCGTACCTCTTGACTATCCGGGATGACGTACTTGAAGGGGTTCGCGCCGTTCATTGGTGCGCCCGGATTGAAGGAGAAGGACGACGAGAGGGCGGCGGGAGCCATGTTTGTCTCCGTGTACGCTTTGAATAATCGCCGGTCGAGATCGTCCGTGATTTTTCCGCCGTACTGCACCTCCCCCACCTGGTCGGAATGGCAGCGAGGAAGGAATTAAAATAGTATCGTAGCTGTCGCTAGGAACTTGCGCAGCAGGAAATTCGAGAGTGTCGTCAACTTGTGTGCGTTGGTGGGGTCCCTATGTTTTTGGCGCCGTCAAAAACAGAAACTCGCATTATATCCTCACCTTGGGCTGCAACTGAGAGAGTTCCATAAAAATACTAAACTTGATCGAAGATCAAGCGTCAATATTAGGCACAAAAAGCATCTAGACATAGATCGTGGCGGGTACACAGAGAATACACGATATATATATCGTCGATTGATCCATGAAGACCCCAACCGTTATGGGTGCCCCCCGGCGAGGTTCCAGCAAAACCAGCTACTCACTGATCACAGTCGAGGGATAAAAAGGTGCATTTAGAAGGCTGAGGCGTACCGGTACTCAACCATCGAAGCAGGGAAAATTATGATTGAGTCGTTGCTGCATAACCCTTACAGTATTTATACTGAACAAAATAAGTCAACTCTAGTTCCAAGCAGTTCGGCTCCGAAACGTGGGTAGAGCTCTAAAGGGGCTAAGCCAAGAAACTTCGAACAACGAACGAAAAATACTAAAAACGTGAGCACTCCACCAAATGGAAAACATATATATAACGCTACGTACGTCAAGCAAGGACACTGGGTATGGTTTTGCCGCAACCGCGCGGAAATTTATTGTCAAGGAAACGTCGGACGATGTGTACTATTGGATAACGTCTGTTATTCGACGAGCCCCCTTTAACGACGCAACACTCACCATGTACTGAACGGTTGGCCAAGACACGGAGCCAGCGTAAAGGTGCTTCTCCAGGAAAGTAGCGCACGCGTTGAGATCGCCGTCGTTGAACTCGTATGGGATGCACCATCCCAAGGAGCCAAACTTTCGCCGCTCCTGTTTGAGCAGTCGCCCAATGACGAACGACGTAAACAATCGTTGCATGGGGTAGTGCGTGCAAGACGTTCGCGGATCAGGAATCTACCTTCCCTGAGAGTTCTAGATCAGTATCTAGATCAGTATCTAGATCATCTAGTGGGACTCAATGATCTGTCCGATCTTTGGAACCTTACGAAGCAGTGTCTGGAGCTAGCTCTTCCTGCGCCCACGCTTGTCGGGAAAAACTGCTGCCAAGTTTCCTTTAAGCTACCGTGCCAAAATAACCGGCGCCGCGGAGGGCGCACAGCAAAAAAGAGGCGCACAAAAAAAAAGAGAAAACAACACCTGACACCCCCAGATGTCAAAATAAAAAAAAGAAACGGAGCGTAGTGACTACAGGACGAATTAAGAAAGATAGCATTGTTTTATTGTGTTTTATTTTCACTTGATTTTAGAGACCGCCCCCCTCTGTCCAGGAGCCATAAAAAATCACGAGGCGTCGGGACTGTTCTTCGTGCGCCTTCTGGCGCCGCAGCTACTTGGAAAATTACAACAATGTGCATGGCCTGCAAGATGAGAAGTTTCACGAAGTGTCCGAGCTAACAATTGTGCTATATCCAGGTTTAACAAAGTCACGTGAACAGTTGCAGGAGGAGTCCGACAGTGCCGACGTAACACAACAACGCACACATCGGACAGATCGTGATCTAGATCATCTGTATTGTTATAAAACCCACCGTTGTGAGATGTTGTGCAGAATCTGCATCGCACAGATCCAACCCGGGAAACATGTCCTAGATCATGCAGATTATACGGCTCCCACCCGGCAACATGAGCTCGATCATGCAGATCGCGAATATATCATCCCTGAAATATCTAGATCGTGATCTGGATCATCAAGTGGGTATCGGTGATCTGTTTCCATGTGTGCAACAATGTTCTGCACTGCTGTGGAGACCTCATTGCGCGTACGGTAAACGCGGCATCCAACACAACTCTGCTCGAAGTCCTCAGGTACGCAGGCCCTGCCCTCGTCGCACGAACCGCAGTACGATCCCAGGCATGATGAAACTCGGAAGCTGCCATTTTTCTTTTTTCGCACACACTGCAGGCTTGCACTTACCTGCACAACCGAGTGCATGAAGCAGAGGCTGTACAATAGCGCCCGCCACTGGGAAGAGTCAACCCGTTCAAGCTTGTCCTGAAAACGACAGAGCAAAAAACGACGTTGGCGTCACTCTACCGAAAAGCCACGGAGGTTCACACGTGACTGCAAGAGAAGGGAAAAGAGCACACGGGAGACAGATCACGATCTAGATGATCTAGATCCTAACCTGCCGTAATGAGATGCTGTGTAGGATCTGTACAGTACAGATCCAACCCAGGAAGAACGTCCTAGATCGTGCAGATTATACGGCTCCCACCCGGCAACAAGAGCTAGATCCTACAGTTCAGGAATCTATCTTCCCTGAAAGATCTATTTGATAGATCATGAAGTGAGAGTCGATGATCTGTCCGATGTGTGGAAAAGCGAGTTATCTAAGGAATGCTATCGCGGGTTTCCATTCCACTGCACCATGCAAATAATTCGGCTTCCAAGTTCAATACCAGTCCACAGGTGTGGGACGTATTTTGAGAACGTCAACAAAGCCCGCCAACTTTTGAACCTTCGCCGTGCAAGAACCTTTGTTCGTTTCCACCGTTTTCGGGAAACAGTTTTCGGCACCCCAAATCGGTAGATGGCGAGATAGATTGGCGCTTAACCCTTTTACTCCTGCAAAATTTGACCAACACTAATTTCAAGTAGTTTCCCCCCCAAAAAAAACGTGGGTGCAGTTTTAAAGGGCTGAAAAAGACGGTAATGAGCGGATACACATAACCGCTCCCACCACAAAAAAACAGCTTCACACCCCGTGGCACGCGATCGAACTATTGCACCACACGAAGCTAGCAAATACGACTTTTCAGGATTTTTTCGATCTCACAGCTGAGTTTATTTTTATTAATTCAATATATCGTGCGCCTTGGAGGTGAAAACTAATTAAGCACTTGAAATAGCATGAATTATGTGGCGAAATTAATCAATTACAATTGGAAGATTGAACGAATTTCAACCGCTTCCATTGTTCAGATAATCCGATAATTGGCCCCACCTGGTCAACAATCACCGTGAATGATCGCAACAACCCCGCGCGCAGCCCCTTCGGTGGCTCATTGGTGACCTTGATGCTCATTTGGAGAAGGCCTATCGGAAACTTCGGGTGCGGCTCGCTGGTGACGAACAAGCGGAAGTCGACGTGGCACGCTGGAAGCGTCTGTACAAGGCGGGGAAAAAAAAGCGCGCGGATATCACCACGCGAGTAGATTTTTGTTACGTATCTACATGACATGTATTCACACATCAGACAGATCACGATCTAGATCATCTATATCCTAACCTGCCGTTAGATCATGATCTAGGTCATCTCGATCATTAACTTGCCGTTATGAGTTGTTGTGCAGGATCTGCACAATACAGATCCAGCCCAGGAAACATGCGGTACGAGATCATGCAGGTTATACGGTGCGCACTCTGAAACATTGGCTAGATCATGCAGATCGGTGGTTTGTCTGATGTGTGCATGCGTTGGAAGATACCTGGTAGGTTGATATCGGAACCACGTTTGGCACGGTAAAGGCGGTTGGTTGTAACAAAGCCATTGGAGGCTAAAGCAGACAGTGACCTGCTGGTTAGAAGGATACCCTTATTTTCCCTGTTTTTTGGTATTATGCGGTCCCTCCGGCGTCTCGTTGCAACTCGTACAACGTGTGTACCTGATACGTGCGGACGCTGATTTCCTTTTTATTTTTTCGCTTGAGGTGGATAATTTGCTGAAGTGACTGCGTATGATTATTATCGTGCTATTTATTTGTTTTTCCCGAGGTATTCTTCCACTGCATAGTTATTGGAGCCTGTTCTGTGACCACGGACTTGATTTGAGCGAGTTCATGCGAGAACAACAACGGGTGGAAGTAAGAACAGTGAGCGCTAACTGAGTAGGTTTGTAGGCTAAACCCCTTTCTAACCAACATGGCCGGATGAACGAACATACTTGGTGTGAATCGGGAGTTTCCCGAATAGTTCAGGCCGTGATCAGCTGCATGTTGTAGAATAGGACTGCCATAGGTATATTTAAGCAACGGAGGGTGAAACAATTAATAAATCTGTTTGAATTAGGAGAAAATAGTTATATATGGTACCAGGTAGTCTATTTTATAATCACTTTTTAACACTACGGTAGTTCAAGATATTCGTTAGTGTCCACCCCCGAGCCACACGATACAGCAGGCCAGCGGTGACCCAGACACGCTGCGAACGAGCACTCTGACCCACCTGGAGGTAGTCTTCCATGGTCTCCATGTAGTCCAGCCCCAAGTGGCAGTTCTGCAAGAGGACCCAGCTCCCGCTGGCAATCGCCGCCGCGATAGCCCGCGAAGCAACCGCCGATTGGCCCTTGTACCAGTCCGAAGTTGAAACAGTGCGAGCGTATCATATCACCACGAGGAGACAGGGGGGGGGTAAGTCTATTGTAGGCGTTTTCTTTTGTGGAAAAATAATGAAGAGAACAAAACGGGGCTCTTCCTGAACCATATGACAGTGTAAATAGAGTGTGTGTGTTCTTTCCACCCATCGACATGCAGCAAATTCAGTAACCCAGTGTCCGTGCTGATTCTCCATCCCAGAGAGATGAAATACGGTGATGGCGTGTAGAGGAATAATACATCGCTTTTGATAGCTTTTTCGCTGTCCATCGTCCCGCAGAAGCCCGCGCAATCACAGCCCACCAATATGACATACTCGCCCGAAACCGCCGCCGGACCCGCTCAACATGAACACGCAACATGATGAGTGCTACGTTCGGAGCTTCCAAGGTTTTGGCGACCGATGCCCACAACTATTCGAACACAACATGTGATCGGCAGCAAGAAACACCTAATCCGAACAAGGCTTAAATCCTTAGTGTGATACCACACTTGAGCAATTTTGAGCAGATCATTGTATACAGTAGAATTTAGGGTAGCGTTCGCCGCTCAGCACGAATGCTAAATTAAAAAACCTTACGTAGCGTCCCCCAGAAATCGAGCCTATTTATTATTTTTAGGTTGTTTCTTACGCGTGGGCCTATACTGTAACCTACAAAACGTTTTTCACCTCCCCCATGCTAACGCACGCGACGTCTCTGCGTTTTTTCCTGGCAAGCCCTTCGATAGAATCGGTCGGGTCGGCCCCCGCGCTGAGCAAGTAGATCACAGGACTCGTGTGGTCCATCTCGTTGAAGACCGACTCCACCTTCGGGAAAAAAAAACGAAGCAAAATCGGGAGCCACGAAAATGCAGCGGGCGAGGACACAGAGGTGGTTCCATGACTTGGCGCCAATATGACTTGGTGTAATGAGTTTCAATCCAGGAGGCCTCATCTAATCCACTGCTTAATTTATGTCATCGGTGAAGGCGCAGAAAAAGAGTACACTAAAGCGTAAAACCCTAAACCACGGCACGCAAAAAAGGCTACAACACACACAAACACACAACGTACTCCTTACTATGAATAGTATCATATAATGAGGCGTGCTGTGGTAGGGGATAGGGGTGTTGTTCCGTGATGTTTTCTGAGGCTCCTCATTTGAGGAGCTCTGTATGCTACGATAGGGGTGTTCTTCCATGATGTCTTAGGCATGCTACGATAGGTACAGCTGTGAGCCGGCACGACTTAAGTCGCCAACTAGCTGTTAGTCGGATTAATGACCCATGCTACGATAGAAGTGCACCATTAATTTTCTGAGGCTCTTCACTGTAGGAGCTCCATATCACACCCGAAAACTGTTTTTGAGTAAACTGGAAGGGCAGCTCGATGAGAAAACCCATGGGCTAGGCATTTAAAAATATCATATTGCTAAACAAGATTGACATTTGGACGATTTCGGGTTCAGGAGACCCGTTATTCAGAAACAAAAACGCCAAACAGTGCAACCTCTATCGTAGCACGCCTCTAATAGTCGTTTCCGGGAGGTGCCGACTATCCGACTTATTAGGTTTCCATACTTGCAGGAGGAATTTTTGAATGCGAGATACATTTTTTCTTTTTGGTCGGCCGGGGAGAGTTAATTTGGCTCGCTTCGCTCACCTGACTTAAGTCGGCAAGTCGGCTGGCCATCAGATGGCTTCGCCAGCCGACTTGCCGACTAAAGTCGGTTAGTTGGCTAACGGCCTCTACCGATTGGTTATTAGTAGTGAAATCCTGCCGACTCACAGCCCTAATACTATCCCTAACGTAGCACGGGTTACTTGAGAAAAAACAACGTGCAGCCCATCGAACAAACATCCCTACTATACATGTACCCACGCCTGCTCATGCAAAAAAGGAGCCAGATCGATAACGTGTTTTGTCCGGTTTTTTATTTCATGCCTAACGCTGCTTCATATCAAAGCAACGCAAGGGAAGCAAGCGAACAGCGTTACGCACCGTATCGGTCAGCGGCTCCGCGAAGCGGGGCCCCATGGCGGGCAGACGCGTCCCAGCATGCTCAATGGTGTCGGTGAGCCTGATGAAGTTGTTAACGCACAGCAACGTGCGGTCCTCTCGCAGCGACCTGCACGTCGGCGAGTATCGTGCATCCATCCGTAGGCATAGGATAAGCTTACACCCCTTTCGGGACCCAGGTGATAGGCGACCTAAAAAGCATCAACCTTCTAGGAAAAGCGTGCAACAGCAGTACAAGTAAGACGATGCTGCGCGCGTGTTGTAGTACGTATCCTTCTGTTTCACTCCATACACATCCCCTACACCAGCAACCTGGACTGGTTCTTGATGGTCGATGCTGTATCCGTCGCTTTTTTTCACCGTTTTTTCCCCTTGAAGCCCTAAAAGGGCTGACCCGTTGGCTTGGCCAGAACCATTATTAGTAGCAGGGAAATCGAGCAGAAAACTCCGACCCATCTTAGTACCACCCTGTCAGTAGATTATCTGCTTATCTACCGTAGTTCCAGCGGACTACGTATGCAGGCCGTGCCGCTATACTCTTAGCTTCTTGCACACCTCGTTTCCCCAGAAAGGATCAGGCTCGGGTGGGCTAGTGTCATACGAAACGTGAGAACGTCCACCTCACAGGTTTTCGCGTGTGTTTCGTTAGCGTCAATGCGCATTCTAGCCGCGCATTGCAACATTCCGCATGTCGGACAAATCACGATCTACAGTAGATCATTTAGTTCCTAACTTGCCATTATGAGATGCTGTGCAGGATCTGTCTGTGTCGTACAGATCCAACCAAGGACACATTTCCTGGATCATGCAGATTATACGGCTCCCACCCGGCAACATGAGCTAGATAATAAAAATCAGGAATCTATCTTGCCTGAAAAATCTAGATCGCGAAGTGGAAGCCGATTTTATCTGTCCGATGTGTGCAGTGCAACATTCACCACACGCTGTTTTGGTGGTCACGAATAGTCTCGCCAATGTCAATCCGCAGCCCCCACCGTACGCTCGTGTTCAGACCCAAAACGCTCGACCAGGCCCTTCTATAACACTGGTACATAGCTATTGAGTCGGAATTTGCGCTGAAGGTCGAGCTGTAAGAGTATGCGTACGCTATGTACCGTGATGGTTTCTCGAGTATCTGGCACTTGTACGTGTCGTAGCAAGCATTTTACTGCAGTAGTTCATCGCTCTACTTCCGATCATTCATCGTACTATTGGATCAGAAAAAGGCTTCCTGCCCCAGCCGGTGGTCCCACACAATACCTTATCGTGTTTTTTTATGTTCTTATTGGACACCTGTCTGGTGCTGCGTTATCTCACCCTGACTTGCTAGTAAAACGTTACTAACGCATTTCCCGGCAAACCTGCACGAAACAGGCGGGAAAAAGGGTATTTGGCTCTCACCTGACAAGAAGCAGCCGGAAGAAAGCGCCCACCGAAGGATCAGCTGCCAGCCGGCCCTCAAAGTACGGAACTGGGACCTCCTCCGGCTCGTTTTCGGTGTACCAAAGCTTCCACGCCGCCTCATTTCGCGCCAATTCGTCAGGCAGGGTCTGCACGAGATTTCACAAAATATTTGGGGAAGACGATACGAGGTGACGGTTTCTGAATCTCAGCGAGAGCACGCTACAGTACGTACTCTTGTTTGTTTCCGGGAGACCATATTGACTAGACTAATATGGGGTAAAATAGTTCATTAACTGGTTTGGTTTAGGAGACGCTATCCGGACAACAACAACAACAACAACAACAACAACAACAACAACAACAACAACAACAACAACAACAACGACAGCCTATCCAAAATTGCCGCGTTACATGATCCCAACTTGTACACCTCGAGCAAGGCGTTCTCTCTACTGAATTTTCGAAAACAACAACGACAGCAGCTCTTATCCAAAATCGTGTCGTGTGCTACCGTACTACCTCCCAACTTTTATACCTTGAACAACGCATTCTCGCGACTGAGTTGGATAGCGTTGAGCCATGCAGGGTCCGCCAGCCAGAGATACGGTTTCGGCCGAACGGCGTTAAGGTCGAGGGCGGCTCCACCCTTGATGAAGAGGGTAACGTCTGCCTGCTCCAAACGACGCGCCGTCAGCAGAATCTTCAACGCTAGAATTAGCTTGAAGCTAAGCTTGTCCTGCTCGTACAGGCCCCTGTTTAGTGCAATTATGACAGCGCGCGACGGCGTGGGGAGGGGAGGGGTCGCCGGCCACGAGGGAG
>JAYJME010003171.1:0-12492 GCA_036873775.1 Costaria costata | reverse complement strand
CTCAAAACATCCCCGGAAGAAGAAAACAAAAGGAAACAAAAGGAAACCTACGCACTAAGTCTACCTCCTTTCTTCGCCAACTATCATCTTGAGCTTTGTCTACTCCATTGTTGTCTTTACTCCTTCCTTCGCATTGCGTTCTATTCTTAAATTGTTTTTGTATGCCTTTCTTTCTACGTTTTTTCTTCTTTCTTTGTTTCTCCTTAGTAGGTAGTCTTGTTTTGTTTCCCCCTTGCGTGTGCATTTTGGCTCGTGCTCGGGGTGGCTCTGTTGTCTTACGCTACGTATTGCCTCCAAGCTGTGGCTCTCCTTTTCGGTTTGGAATGTTAATGTTGCTTTGTTGTCCTCTTTTGCTCTTGATTTTGTTTCGTTCCTTTTCGTTTTTCTATTATTTTCTTTCCATTTCTTATTTCTTTCTTATTTTTCTTTTCTTTTCGTTTTCTTTTGATTTATTTTGCCTTCTCTCTTTCGATCCATTCATGTCGGTTGCTGGGTATGCATGTATGCTGTGCCTGTCCTACCCATTGCGATGGTGCGTTGTATATATAATACAATGCATTATTGTAATGCATTATCTCTGTGTCGTAGCTTGTGACTTACAGAGCGTGTTTCTCCTAGGGTGAAAATAAGCACGGACAATGGGTGTGCCGGATTTCGACGAGTAGAAGAACGTTAATTTGAAGAACACACACAGTATATATATATCATGACTCGTATAATATGTATGATATGCAATGGGTGCGCTGGATGTCGACGAGTAGAAGAACGGTTTAATACGTACTCGTACAGACGTTTTCTACTTCCTCCTTTTTCATCCACACGGAGTACTCGTGTAGCCATACGATACGGTATGATGGTATTTTGGCAGTATGATATATTCTTGGTTCTTGCGCGTCACCGCGTCACGCACGTGATGTCTGTGGGTCGTTTGGCATGAAGACATAATATGAGGCAACCGCAGGCATATAGAGCAGAAGAGGCTCTACACTTACAGCAGTCTACTGCAGCAGCTGCATTTGCAGCAGCATGATAGTCACGCACACCCCCTGCAGCACACTCTGTACTCTGTAGTCAATCAACGGCATTGCTGTTGTAGAAGTTTGTATCGAGAGATACTCTGTGCAGACCATATCACACCTCCGGTAAAGATAAATACCTGTGGTACCTGGTTGTTGTTGGTATCACTTGGGTATTATACCCAGTACCAGACTACATGAAATATCATACCACTATTAATAGTACTCGTATATATTTTGTCGTACAGATACTGCTCGTAGCAGCTGCTGTACAGTCACTATGTAATGTTGGCTTGTTCCTACGAAACGAATTGAGAGCCGGCCGAAGCCGCTTCTCGTATTACGGGGGACCATAGTTAATAGGACCTACTGCAGACACAATAGGACCTACTGCAGACACAATAGGACCTGTATATTTCCCTATTCTTGCTAACAATACTTGGCCCATACGTGATAGGATCTACTGTAGACACAATAGAACCTACTGTAGACACCAAATCCTATATATTTTCCTATTTTTGCTAACAATATTTGGTCCTATTTACTATGGTCCCCCGTAATATTGCGGGGGACCATAGTTAATACGGAGTAGGGCCTACCGTAGACACAATATAACCCACTGCTGTAGACACCAAAACCTATACATTTCCATTTCTTTGCTTGAAATACTTGGTCCATAGTAAATAGGACCTACTGTAGACACAATAGAACCTACTGTAGACACCAAAACCAATATATTTCCCTATTTTTGCTAGCAATATTTGGTCCTACCTGGTATTTACTATGGTCCCCCGTAGTACTGGTAACAGCAGGTTTTAGTGCGGAACACTCTGCTCTACGAGTACACCATGACACCGCACGTCTTCACCCCTTAGCTTGGCATGTTTCCTGCCATAATTAATAATTACTCTCAGGTTCCTGCTTGGGGTTCAACTCGTTAAAAGTGCCTCAAGCGCCAACCATGATTAGACTCTCATCGGCGATGGAGACCGGACGTTTTTTCTTCGTTTTTTTTGTTTTTGTTTTTGTTTTTTTTGCCTCTCCAGTAGAGCTCGCCCTTTATTCGAGATGCGCACTATTAAAATATTTACCAAACAAAGCGACCAACGCTAACCAATGGCTGGTTGGGTATGATTGGCTTAGGGTTAGGGTTAGAGGGGTAGGGTTGCAATAGTTATAGTTGCCTCGTACAAAGGGTTACCAACCCCTTCCTCGAAATAGATGGTAAGCTATGACACCGTCGCTTTTCTTATCAAGGTATCTTCATCGTGGTGGGCATCTACGTGGGCTATCATAAATTTGTTTTAAGCCCATAGGCAGGTGGTCATGTGTGATCGAACGTTGACAGCCATCATTTAACGATTTGTCCCCTCCTCGATTTGTTGTATTTGCGGTTTTTCTTTCATTTCGTTTGCTTGTTTCACTTTCTCGTACCGTGAGCAATAACATAATACACTCGAAGTACACCAAGAATTTAAAGTGCGCTTCGGCATTGAATCTACTGCTGCATATACAGGTATTAGGTTATTGGTATCCTTTCTCACCTCGGACAGATCACATCCTCTTTCATGATATGTGCCGTTCAGGGCAGACAGGTCCGTCCCTGATCTGTAATAGCTGCAATGGACTAGATTATCATATTGCCGGGTGTGGAGCCGCACGAGTATACGAAGTATACGTTCAGCAGGATCTATCTGTAAGCACATGTTTCCTGGGTTGGATCTGTACTATACAGATTCCGCGCAACATATCATACAACCAGTAAGGACATATATACTCTGTAGGATCTCATAGATGATCTAGATCATGATCTGTCCGAGGTGCCCTTGACATCTGGGGCGTAGTACGACAGAAGGCACCTGACAAATTTTGGCCGAATGATTTATTACTTGCTATCTGCGAGTGACGGAGCTCCAGAAGTGAAGAACTGCCCATTATCGTCGGAATTCCTTTTTTTTTGTCTATTCGCTCTTTCAGCCCCTGTATGGTACTCGTACAATTTCCTGATGCGTGCCTCGCGCATTATAAATGCAACTAATTTGGGGCCAAAAAAAAAAAAAAAAATGATGCTGCTGGAAGGGTCTCAGTCTTTTCGTCGAACAATCGGTCAACTTTTCTTCAGTTTTAACCCCTGCCATTTTTTGTACCTTACGCGCGAGGCTTGTTCTCAGCTGCTTGTTCTACACGAGATCGTGCCTACCTATATATCCAAACACGGGCAGCCAAAGGTCGACGCCGCTCGTAGAACGCGCAGCGAGAGCTCTGCACACATCACACACAGCTATACCATGGTATACCAGGTACCAGTTTACTTAAGTATTATACCAGGTAGAGCTTAACAAGCACGCGATTGCCGACAACCTACGCACAGCATGGGAGATGACGGGGACAGCAGACTGCGGTCGCAGTTGATATCTCGGCACGGGCAGGAAGTAAGTAAGTGGGTTCCTCTGCGGATCCCGAAGAATACGAGACGATCGAGTTGCTGGAGGATGCGGACGATAAGCTGAATGATCTCGCTCTTGTATACCACGGTTGCCCGGGTGGAACCTGCATGATCTAGCTCTTGCGCACACAGCTACCAGGGCGGGATCTGTACGATCTAGCTCTTGCACACACGTTTAGGTTTAATTGAGTGGGATCTGTATGATCTATATCCTACAGACATGTTTGCCCCAGTGGGAACTGTATGATCTGCCATAGCTCTTACATGCAGGTACATGTTTGCCTGGGGGGGATCTGTGTGACCTGCACATGTTTGCCGAGTGCGATCTGTACGCGACATGGGGGATGTAGATGGTGTTGACCTGATGGGATCTATACGATCTAGATCTTACACACATGTTTGCCCCCCGGTGGTATTTGTATGATCTAGATCCCGTCCACATGTTTCGCCAGGTGGGATCTGTATGGTCTGTATGATCTGCACATGTTTTCCGGGTGGGATCTGCATGATCTGTACGATCTGCATAATGTTTTGCCAGGTAAGATCTAGATCTGTATGATCTAGATATTATGCCCAACATATCAATATTGGCGGAAAAATATCTAGATGATCTATTGTAGATCATGATCTGTCCGGGGTATAATACGAGTACGTATGGATATTCAAACATCAGAACAGATAGACTATATGATGCGTACTGCTGCTGTTTGTAGTACTCTGTACTGCTGTACTGCTGTACGTACGTAACGATTTTTCAAATTATTTTTCAAATTATGAAATTGTACCTCGAAAAGGATCGATACCAGGTACGATGATACTTCGTACGAGTGTAAAACAACGAACGGCAGAACTGCTACAGCTGTTGTTGTACCTGTTACGCGAGAAAACGCGCTGTTTGTACTATTTCTCACCTTCCAGAAGTAAAGCCTTCTCGCCACTCGTAGACCACTCGTAGAGGCGGCCGTAGCTCCATCCACCCGCCTCCGATGGCTTGGCGGTTTGAACTCTATCCCATCTCCTGGAAGCATTCGCGTTACCTGCCTGCTGTGTCGGCTACGATGTCTACAGTCTGCAAGAACAAACACCTTACCTGGTATTCTTTAATGAAACGGGGGGCTGGCGTTTCAACCAAGCACCGCTTCCACCCGAAACAACTACAGCAACAGCAACAACAGCAGCAGCAAAAGTCCATGCAAAAAGTCAGACTCGCAACATGCTCTAATCTCGTGCTACTGCTATGATGACTACGAGTTGCACATAGAGCTAGATACTCATCATGTCCTCGGGGAGGAGACAAAGGGATGGTTACGATTTATCGTCCCCGGAGTTGATTTCTTGAACGGGACTCGCGAGTTCAACAAGCAAAGAGCTACCCAACCCATGTCGAAACCCCAGATATCCAATATCCTAATCGCAGAAAGAGCAAAGATCACACCGCACCCGCTGCCTGTTGGGTCCTCGCACTACGCAGGGAGCGGGCGCACCCTCTCGACCACCGCTTGCACATGACGCGCAATAAAATGCCTTGCGACCGAGCAGAACCTCGCGTTGAGAGACCCAACTCACCCACCCCTCATTTGCCTCTACTCTGCCCGCATGGGTGATCTGCTTGTTTCTACGTCTGGGCCACGTGCCCCGTGCCCCGCGCCCCGCACCCCGCCCCCGCGCTTGGGAGATTTCATAGCTCAGAGGATAGTGCGTACCAGGTACAGTTACTAGTATCCGATAAGGTCATCGCTTGCCAAGAAGAGAGCCGAGAAGAGGGGTCTCGTTCATCGCACGACCAGCGCCCGTAAGGCACCGGGGACCCGCGTACCTCTCGTTCGTGTTGCAAACCAAGTGGAACGGGTGATAATGTGATGATGAAGTTGCAATTACACCCAGGGTGAGATCCAAGGGCCATACTCGAATGTTTTTTTTACTCTCTACCTCTAGTGTGCCTACTCGTAGTGTGCAACGAACGGTGGCCCGTTTGCTGCACGTGGACGCGCGGTCTACTCATCACCACTACTGTAATATTGTTGGCCTTCCTATCCACCGTGACGACTCAACTCTCTCGCTTCATGCATGGTGTGCGGTTCCTCGCTGCTTGGGGCGACTATTGTTTCTCTTCTTCTCCTCTGGGTGGCATACCTGTTGCACGTATTCTGTCTCTCTACCGTGGATCATTGTGGATTGGTGGACGAGGCCTCCTGCGCCGGCACTAGCCTGGTATGATATGTCCCCCTGCGCTGAGTGATCGCCATTTTACAGGAGAACGCGGACAATCGTGGAAACCGCTGTACCAGATACGTTTTGTTGTGTATCTTGTGCCTTGTGCCTTGTGTTTCCGAGATTTTGGAAGTCCCCGAAGCAATTTGGGTATCATGCATGATGCATGATACACCATGCATCATTTTTGAGTCGCGTACTATTGGTCTACTGTAGACTACCGGTAATACTCTGTAGTACAGGCTGTACTCGTAGAGTACACTCTACTGCTGTACCGTAATGATGTTGATATACAGCAGTGTGTAAGAGTACTGGGGTGGAGACACAAAGTATCCCCTTGCAGGCCTCCCTATTAAGCTAATCCTTGATGTTACTTACTTTCTTCCGGGCTTCAAACGTCGTAGAGAAGCAGCTCTATTATTCTTCCACGGAGCCTTGATGGCATCTGATGATGAGGGGCTCTTACCCGTCTCATTTCAGGTTTATCCAAAAAATACAAAATGCCATCCAAAAAATACCAAAACGTACCAATGACCTATTGCTATTTCTGAGGTAATTACCGGCCTTTCAAGGTCGTACCATAACACTGGCCCACCCTGATGGGCCGCATATATGTGCAGACAAATGGGGAATTCAGGTCCTGGCTATGAAGCCAGGAAAAACGCGAAGAAAAATTATCGAAGGAAACACAAACAGTATACTAAGGCAAACCAACGTCAAAGCCTTCCCGCGTACCGCCAGCGTGGCGGGGGGGGCGAGAAATCCATTGTGATTTCACGCGCAGGTTCGTGTCCTGCCGTCGACGCCATATTGCAAGAGTACTGGGGTGGAGACACAGAGTATCCCCTTGCAGGTCTGCCTATTAAGCTAGCCCTCGGCGTTACTCACTTACTTCCGAGCTTCAAACGCTGTAGAGAAACAGTTTAATTATTCCGCGGAGCCTTGATGACATTTGATGATGAGGGGCTATTGCCCGTCTCATTTCAGGTTTATCCCAAATACAAAACGCCAACCAGACAATACCAAAACGGAAAAATACCTATTTCTGAGGTAATTACCGGCCTTTCAAGGTCGTACCGTAACAAGTTTAGTGCTTATACTGTGCTAAATTGACACCTCCTTTCAATTGTCGTTTTTAGAAATATCCACACCTCGGACAGATCATGATCTACAGCAGGTAATCTAGATCATTTTTGGCCGACATCGATATGGTGTGCCTAAATTATACAGTAGATCGTACAGATCCCACCTCACGAAAAATGTGCCGATCATGCAGTTCATACAGATCCCACCCGGAAAACATGTATATGTGACGATCATGCAGATCATAAAGATCCCACCTGGCCAAACATGTGCAGATCACACAGATCATAGAGACCTCACCTGGCAAAACATGTGTTTGAGATCTAGATCTTACAGATTCACCGTGGCAAACGTGCGTAATATCTACCGGTAGATCATACAGATCCCACCAGGAAATAATAAAAAAGGATTCAGATCTCGCAGAAAAAACATATCGCACTCGGCAAACATGTGCAGATCATGCCGATCATACAGATCTCACCCAAGAAAAACTGTATGTAAGAGCTAGATCATACAGATACCACCGCGGAAAACGTGTTTGTAGGATCTAGATCATACAGATCTCACTCGGGCAAACACTTGTGTAAGATCTAGATCATACAGGTCCCACCCAACAACGTGATCTTGATCCCGCCGATCTTACAGATCCCACCACGGAAAACTAAACGTGTGTGTAAGAGCTGGTCGCATCCTCCTCGCCATTAGCATCCGCAGCATTCACAAATCAATCGTATCACCTGCACGATCCGCAGAGGTTTCTTTGCCAAGGAATGCTTGCGCTTGTATCACAAAAACATCACTAAAACAAGCTCCCTGCCCCAGGTACTGGAACGAGCTATGGGTAGGCACGTACGATCGCGGAGTTTGCGTGGGCTTGCAAGATTCATCCGTTTTTAAGAGGGGCGAGATTTTAAGGCTCACCCTGGGTTGAGCGATCGGTTAATGCTTTACCAATAGCCCAGTGGTCTACACCTTCACTCGTGCCATTGGCGCTCAGGATAATCTCAAGGTTCGATGCCACCTATTGGCAGACAAGGGTGCAACACGTTCGTTGCGCGCCTGCTATAATCGCGGTGTCCAACAATGCGAAGGTAACCGTTCCTTTTATTTAGACAGCGCAACAAAGCAATGACGAGTTATACCGCGCTGCTGGTGCTAATTGATCTCCACCATTTAGCGCATCAGACAATCACATGTTCGTCACCCATGCCCCGAAAGCCGAGCGATAGGAAATTCGGCCGATCGCGCGGACGCTATATTTTGATATTTTGTCAACGCTACAGCAGAAACGCACCACGGTACATCCAACGCCCCAACGAAGCAACTCTCGTTGTTACAGTAGCGTTTTCTACTGCGTGCACGTGCGATACTCGCAGAACAACTTATGCCAACAAAACCCTGCGATGCGAGGTACAGAGCATCATTCGCGGTTCGGCTGAAACGGTGGTGTATTTTTTGCTACAGTGCACAGCAGTGATGTGCTGCTCCTTGCGCCTACGTGTATGCGCCTACGTATATAATGTACAGGAGGAGTCAACCTCGCCATGTAGTTAACATGAAAAGGTCCGATTGCTCGCATGCAGGACAGCATCGGTGTTCCAGACGCCACAAAATCGCCGACTGCACAAATCTCAACAATGCCGGTTGACCCGGGCAAGCGAGGAAGTATAAACTGCTCCAGCAAAGGCAGCACTTTCACCTGCGCTGTTGAACCAGACAAGTGACTGCCTCTTGAAACTTTGCAGAACACGCTCTTCCCATGTTCCCCATCCCGGTCATCTCGTATCGCCCGCCTTTCTTTCAAAGTGCATTGGATTGGCCCACCTGCTTATTTGAGTTGCCTGCCGCGCTTTGCCCCCTTCTTTCGCCTCTTGGCAATCGACACCGAAGGCTATGCAGGCACAGCTGGAGTGGCTAGAGCAGCCGCGGAAGGAGTTCAGGAAGAGGCAGGAACTCGAGAGACAGAAGGAGAAGGAGTTCGAGAAGAAGAGAATGGCACGGCAGAAGAAACCGTGTATTCCGTGGCAATCACGACCGCACATCGTTGCTTCGGCGGTAAGCGGCGAGGGAGGAAGTGTAACGGGAGAGGGAGGTGTTAAAATGCACGCGGGGGCAGCAGCAACACCACCACCATCAGCAGCAGCAGCACCACCACTACCATCAGCAGCACCATCAGTACCAGCACCAGCACCCGCAACAGCAGCAGGCCCCGTACGTTGACTCAGGCACCGCCGGCTACAGCTGCTAGCCTTGCTCCGAGCATTAACACCAACGGCGTGAGCGCTGCATCGCTCTTGCCCGGATCTGCCATGTCGACGTCCCGAGCTCCATTGGTACCCCGTACCAGTGCGTCGCTGTCAACGAAGGCCGGGGCGACCGGTGGGATCGGGACGACTCCCCGTCGCCCTTTACCATCCGTGACCCCTCACCTAGCTGCGGCATTCCGCCTGAGCTCAACCCTCGAGGAATGCCTGGAATGGGGCAACAAGAAATCAATGCCAGCGCCTGTGTCCGGTGCAGCCTCATCTCCTCTCCAAGACGACATGCCAGTCGACGAGATCAACATCGATGGCGATGCTGCTTGGTTGCGCAGTGGAGCAAGACACCTCGGGGGTCGCGCCGATGGTCGTCACAAAACCTGAGGTGACGGGGCCCGTGGTCGGGCTGAAGACCTCGTCCGTGGCGACAGCTTCAGTTGTTAAGGCAGGGGCATCATCAATAGCCGCACCACCACCAGGACCAGGACCGGCACCACCACGAGAAGAAACGGACTCCCCTGCGCGGATGATTGCGCAGCACGCCGATTTGAGTGCGGGGACACGGCGGGCCTTGCGACGGCGGGCCATCCTGCGTGAAACCAGGAAGGCCTCCCTGGCGGCGAGGCGGACAAATCGCGAAGACTCCCGAGCCACCCGAGCCCGTTGCAAGGCTAGCCTTTCGCGGACTGCCAAGGACTCCCGACGGCAGACCATGATATAGGACGTGCAGGAGAAGAGGCGGGACGAGGTGTTGGCCACCCCGGCAGTTTTCACTCTGGCAGTCCAACGCGCCCGCTGCACAGTGCTCGCAGCCATGCACCGCGCTGTGTCTGGGCTGAGAGTCGCGCGGAGGCGGTAACTTAACGCCTCCTCCCACCCCCCGCGTTCCCCCACGATCCAGCAATCCAGGTATCCGAGACTGCGGAGGTGCTCGTACAGGCTGGAGCGCAGGTGGAGAGCGGGTCGGCGACCGCAAGCGAGGTCGGAGTGGCGCGTTTTTTTTTAATGGGGCATATTAAAACTGATGATCACCACGGTTATATGCTCTCTGCTTGCGCGTAGCTGACGTCGTAGTCGGACGCATTGCGCAGGCCCGTCTTCTGTTCGCTGTGCGCTGGTGGTCGCCTGCCAGTACCACCTCGGGACATGCTTGTACTGGCTGTAAGATCTCTTGGTTTAATCTATGAAACCTTCCATCTCGTTTGATTTTTCGTGGGTGGCTTTATGGCGATGGTGTTGATGGGTGCATGTAGGTGGGGGGTATATGGGTCTGTAATCGTGGGGAGGGGGACGGGAGATTGAAGCAGCGCTGCCAACAACTTCGTTTTTATCGAGTCCCGCTGCAGTTTCTGAAGCATCACCGCGGTGCCGCACGTGGCGGGCGGAGACGGCAATTGTTGGTAACTAGAAAAGCTGTGGGAAGGAGCAGGGGTTACGTTAATGCTATCGAGGGAGGTCGGGGGGGGGGGGTTCGTGGTCCTTGCAGTCGTCGGTCTGCTGCTGTCGGTTGAGGCGAAAGGCGACGTATTCACGTGTTTTGTGATCCGGTTAAAACGTCAGTGGGTGCGCTGTAGCGAGGGGGGGGGGGGGGGGGGTCGAAACGCGGAGGTATTCTTGCGCCTCGCGATTCGTTCCGGCTGGCTTGGTCGCCGTTTCCTAGAATTAAAACGGATACACCGCGGAAGAGGGGTGGCTGCCGATTACTACGGTTCCTACGGTTCGAGGGAATAGGTGTCGAAAAGAAGATGGAGACACGAATGCGCGGGGAAGGTTTAGCAAGGAAGAGAAAATAACCATAGCGTCACGCTATGTTCGTTGCAGGAGGGGGCGCGATAATTTTTGCAAAACGTAGACGCAGCGACGTCTTCGAGGCACCCTTGTTATAATGCTTAGTTTTTGGGCGATTGGCTAACCTTTTACCATTAGCCCAACAGACTAATACCTTAAAAAATATGGCGTCGACGGCAGGACATGGGTTTTCAGTCGCAAACCACCCTCCATAAATAAGCCTTTTATGAAGAAAAAGTTGAACTTCCCCATCCATGTCGAACCTGAAAAATGCTTCTGGAACCGCCCAAAAAATCGGAACCGCTTGGGTTTAACACGTCCGCCCGTATATCCGCCCGACCTGTATACCCCGCCGTTCTAAGGGGGGGCGTACTCATTTGTTGCTTGCCTTAGTCATTTGACCATTGACCACGCATCCCTTTCGAGACGGAGCACCGTTCCTGCTCCTAATAGAGACGCCTCCAACAAGTTGGGCGCTCATTGCGTTGTTTGCGGGGAGAGTGTTGTAAGGCTTAGTTTGGGTAGGTGATCGTTTACCCTGCTACCAGTAGCCCAGCAGACTATTAATAATACTTTACAACACTCTACTCCCCCGGGGAAAACAGGTCGGTCGGATATGTGGACGGACGTGTCAAAACCAAGCGGTTCCTATTTGGGGGTGGGTTCCAGAAGTATTTTTCAGGTTCGACATGGGGCAGTTCCACTTTTTTCTTTAGAAATGCTTATTATGGTGGGCGCGGTGAGGTTCGAACTGCCCACATCCAACCCGTGTTCTGCCGTCGTCGCCGTATTGCTAATAGTTTGGGTAGGCGATTGGTTAACCTTTTTATCAGCAGCCCAACAAACTAATGCCTCAACACCCTCCGGCAGACGTCAATCGCTGAGCACCGAGGCACGTTGAATAACGCTTGCTTTTGATGTGGTTCGCGGTTTCTGTTGTAGACTTCGACACATAGCACGGGCAGGAAATATATCACTGTGCCGCTGAGAGAGACACTTGGAACGCGACGAAGGAAGCAATAACGCGTGGTGGTGGGGAGACAGTCCCTCTAGATTAATGCGATGGCAATGATAAGAGTTCTCAATGTTCGCCGTACCGCACCCGGAGCCGGGTTTGTCTCACATTTCCCGTTGACTTGATTGGCCTCTTCGTATTGTGCCCCCGGGGAGTTACGTCCAATCGATGTTCTCCTACGTACAGCATTTCTATGGCGGCGGAGTTTTGCTGACAACAATACTATTCTTATTGTTTGTGTTCTTGCTGACGAACGGCTGAAAAACGTCCAGTCGGTTGACTGAACGTCGACGATGCTGATGTCACTGCTTGCTGCATATTATACTACTTGGTCCAGTACTACTCTGTACTGCTGTATGATAGATACAGCCCGTTCCACACCTATCTACCCCACCACAACCACAAGTCCACAACAATAACAACAACAGAACATCGTTTTGCTCGAACGAATGCTTCAATGTTACAGTCGATTGTGCTCACTCCTATACTAGCAGTTCAACAAAAATAAATTGACACCAAATTCTTCAATTTTAAGGAAATTTTTGACCCATTTTTCACTTTTGGTTTGTGAGGAATTTAGTCATGACACCTCAAAGTCAAACATTGATTACCTTGGCTTCATCTAGATGTTTCATCTTGAAGTGGAGAGCGCCTATGTTGTTGAGGATCTCGGGG
>JAYJME010003170.1:0-12495 GCA_036873775.1 Costaria costata | reverse complement strand
CTCCCCGACACTGCCGGCCACCTGCTGTGCGATCGGTTCGCCGAAAAACGGATATAGAAGGGTACTTCCTGCCCACAGTTTTCCAACAGTGTGTTGCGTAGGGTGAGTACTTCGGGACAGCCGGGTACCAGAGCTGATTATATTGGTCTACACCCGAGTAGTAACTAGACCGAACCCTTGCAGAGTGCCTATTGGGGCAAGCGGTCACTCCCCGCGGACGTGAATAACCTAAAAAAAATTGACCAGCAGAGGGTTACGGTAGCCCCCCGTGTCCCCCTCCCGTGCGACCACCCCTCATCACCCCCGTCCGCGCCCAACCCCCACGCCCCCAATTGATCACAACAACCTAAACCATCCTTCCTTTCTATTAATACTACAGTAAGTAGCTTCGCCCCTTCACGAGAAAGTGGGCCGCTGATCACGCTGCCCCAAGAATATATCTGCCGGCCTGCGTTGTACCCTCCCTGCTACAGGGACCACTTTTCTTCCTCTACACACTTGTTTCTACCTTATTATTAGGTGAGAACCAGAGAAACAGGAGGTGCGATATGAGGAGTAGTACGTGATGTGTGCGAAAATGCCTCGAGTAGTACTATTTATAGGAGTTTAAAGTTAATCCCAACGATTCTACAATATTTTTTTCGCACGTGGTGAAGCCCTCCCGCATTGTTGAGCGCGTGTTTCAATATTCTCGAGCAGACCTAAATTAATACCTGCCGAGGCGCGTGGCTAGCTGCCTTTTCTTGGCTATCTCTCTACTGCTGCTTTGCTTGATGTGTTGGTCGCCCGGCCGCCTTTTGGTATGCCTCTGTAACACATCTTACGCACCAGGTACAAATTATGATTTGTATGAGTTTTCCAATAACTCGCGGGTGATACTCGCAGCGTGCACTGTGACCACGTCTGTCTATCGCGTGTTGTGTGTTTTTATTCTGCCAGTGTGTTGTGGTAGGCGCGCCTTCCTGCACGGTGACGCATCTCCCCTCTTAACTATACCGGTGGTGCCTCCACATGTATCTGGTGGAGGGTGCTGACGCGCGTCCGCTCTCAACGCGCTGCTTGTTTGACGGTACGAGCACCTCGCTCGTTCGTCCCCGCAGCCGGCAAAACACTATAATAATCAAAACTCGAGTTGGCACGATTCGTGTGACGACCTAATTTCGTGCTTGAAAAAGACTGTCAAGGATGAGTATCACTGGTACGCAACTGGTCGAAAGTACTCACAGCTGTACGTAGCGTTTTAAATAATTTGATAAAAAATGGCTGTGTTCGGTAAGAAGGTAGACCGGTACCCGGGGATACTACGTATTTTTGATCATCGGCGTACTGAACTTGCCGCGAAGAGTCGGGTACCGGTATTGAGGTCGTACCGAACTTACCCAAGTGTCGGGTACCGGTATGATATCGAGTTCGTACCGAACCATACCGGATTAGTCGGTAGGGTATCGAGGACGTACCGAGCCACTTCGGTAGTAGGGTATATGGACCCCGGCACACTTTGGTACGTACATACCAGGCATACCTACCGAAGATACCCACCTAATTTGTCTTTCTTTGCTCCTTGTATTTCCCTCTACGAACGAACGTATCCTATCCTTTCTTCCGTGCTTTATTTATTATGTTGTCAGGTGCAAACGACGAAGAAGATGATGAAGCTCTTCTTCACTACGGCGTCAGCCGCCGCCATCACATTTCTCCTCGGGACAAAGTCGACACGGACTTCTGCCGCTTCTCTCGCATCGTGGGACACAGCAGTGAATGACGGGTGAGCTGCGTCCGTCCTTCCTCTGTCGCGTTATATAGAAATTTACGTACCAGGTACAGTATAGGAAAAGGCTTGTTGTGCCGAATCGATGAAACGGCACTGAACGAAGACAGACATGTTTCGTTTCGCATCGCTCTGGCCGGGAATACAACATTCGTATACGAGTATGATAACAAACATCAAACGTATACGAGTATTATACTCCCGGCCAGCGGTGTAGCAAATTATTTCCTGGTTATCTCTACTAGAAGACTAGATAGACTAGACTACAACAGCAGTACCTGGTATTCATATGTAGATCATCGACAGCATCGTTCCTTTGCAGTACCAGTACATAGTAACCGCGCTTTTACTGCAAGTTAAAGGCACCAGGTGCGTGGTGCACAGTACAGTATTCATAGTATGACTGAAGATGTATTTGGTCCCTCTGGCCAGGAATACAGGAATCGCTTGGTATTCACATCATAATCCAAACGGATATTATATTCTCGGTCGGTCAGAGTGGTTCGAGGGTATTTCCTGTCTATTTAATTATCAGCAATCAAGTACAAAGATTAGTATCAACCACTCAGCTGTTCGAACTCACAGCTGTCGTAGTCTGTATGAGGGTGGTATGATTGGAAATAGCGCTGCACATGGTCAGGTAGGTGGCAAAATGAACAGTACTTTTATGAGAAAGACAGCATCATCAACGTTCACGTGTTTTTAACCCTTTTACCACCCCAAGAGAGTATCCCACACTATTTCCAAGTAATTTTGTCCCCAAAACCGTTTCCGGCTCTAAAGGGGTTAAGTAGCAGTTTATCTATACATATATCCAGTTAAAATACGCACTGGTATAATAAAATACGAAGTATGATGAGTACGACTGTACGTATCATATCATAGGAGGCATGGAGGATTTTCTTACGAGTCGAAATAATTACAGTACCAATGTCCGGAAATGTAAGGACCGCTTAACTCATGCTATTAATATTCAAGTAGCCTTTACTTTTCCGGACAGAGGGGGACTACTCTGTTTTAAGTACAAATAACTACGTACGTGAAGTCAGTTCGACCGAAGAGTTGGTGGTTGATATATATACGCACTCATACTCGTACGACTCTGTTGCACTACTGGACTCAGCAATCTTTCATGCACCGCACAGATAATCGATATCCATTTCTCCTGATCTACGAAGTCTAGATCTTTCAGGGCAGATCAGAGATAGATTCCTCTTCCGTAGGATCTATTGCTCATGTCGACGGGTGAGAGCCGTATTATCTGCAAGGTCTACCGTAGATATAATATACAGTACATACTTCGTATTAACATGACACATGTTTCTTGGGTTGGATCTATACCCGTACTCTGTACGTACAGATCCTGCGCAGCACCTCACAGCGGCAGGCTAGGATCTATCAGGTAAGTTTGATGGTGTAGATCGCGATTTGCCCGACGTGGGCAGTATTTGCACACCTCGGACAGATCATGATCTAGATACTCTAGATCCTTCTAGGCAGATATGGAAAAGTTGTGCATAAGATCTAGGTCATACAGATCTTACCCGGCGAAACATGTGCGGATCTTGCAGATCATACAGATCCCACCCAGGTAAACATGTGCAGATCAGACAGATCATACATATCCCAGTAGAGCAAGCATGTGTGAAGGATCTACTGTAGATCATACAGATCCCACCCAGCCAAACGTGTGCGTAAGATCTAGATCGTACACACCCCATCAGGGAAATCCGATCTAGATCCTGCAAATCCTACAGATCACAATCGGCAAACATGTGCAGATCATGCAGATCATACGGGTCTCACCCAGGCAAACCTGTGCAAAATATCTAGATAATACAGACCCCAACAAAGGAAATCATGCTTGTAAGAGCTAGATCGTACAGATCCCACCGACACAACATTATATAGATCCCGCAGATCGTACAGATCTCACCCCGGAAAATATATATGTGTGCAAAATATAGACCATACAGATCCCACCTTGGCAAAACGTGTGTGAAACAAGAGCTAGATCATCGTGCAGGTTGCACCCGGGCGAACGTAAACGTGTGCGCAAAAGCGAGTTTTATACAGCTTACACAAACAAGGCAACTCGATCGTATCGACTCCAGGATTCGCAGAGGAACCTCCTTGCTGCCCGCTGCCGAGATCATCTGCGACCTCAGAACCACTTCGAAGAGCTGCCCCCGACATCTGCCATGCTTACTATGCGTATGCTGTGCTTCAGCTCCACGTGATGGTGTGCTTGTGAAGTAGGGCAGTGTGTGCACGGGAGCTTGGTAAAAAAAAAACCGTGGGCGAATAGCAGATCCTGCAGATCGTACAGACCCCACCCAGGTAAACATGTATGTGCGAAATATCTAGATAATATAAATCCCACCCAGGAAAGTATGTGTGAATGGTCTACAGTAGATGGTACAGATCCCAATCAGGCAAACATGTGTGAACTATCTAGATCATGCATATCCCATCAGTGAAATATGATCTACATCCCGCAGATCATTTAGATCCCATCAACCAAATATTATTTAGATCCCGCAGATCCTAAGGATCACACTCCGCAAACATGTGCAGATCATGCAGATCGTACAGATCCCACCCAAACAAACATGTGCAAAATATCCACAGCTCATAGACATGCTACCCAGGCCAACATGTTTCGTGTAGGAGCTAAATCGTACAGATCCCAACCGGAAAACGTGATCTACAGCTGAACCCGCAGATCATATAGATCAATGATCTCTCTGCCCAAAAAGAGCTAGATCCCCAAATGGGATCTGATCTGTTCGAGGTGTGAATATTTGCAAGCCACACAACACACTTGTTTCCCAAACGACTCACGCTCTGTAGAAGCGAGTGTCGCAGCGGCTATGACACACTTGTAGTCATACATGTGCGAGCTGGGCCACAGCTACCTGGTATACCATACAGATCCCACCTTTCCCCCACGCATCCGACATAATCATGATCTACCAGGTACCAGACGCGTGCGACGATAGAGGTTGCACTTTTTGGCTTTTTTGTTTCTGAGTGACGGGGCTCCTTAACCCTAAATTGTCGGATTGTCACTCTTGTTTAGCAGCATGATTTGTATAAATGCCTAGTCCATGGGTTTGTTCATCGGGCTGCCCTTCCAGTTTACTCAAAAACAGTTTTCGGGTGTGATACGGAGCTCCTGAAGTGAAGAGCCCCACAAAAAAAATGGTGCACACCTCTGTCGTAGCATGGGTCACGAGATATATACTGTAGTATCATCTGCAGAGTAACGCGCACCTATATCCACCGTTATGAAAATATTGTTCTCAAGAGATACATACAGTAGACCCCACAGACAGGTTCCGCCCAGATAAAGTGTGCTAGATCATGCAGATCACACAGCTCCTATCCGAGAAATCGTGTACCTGGTATATATATATATATATATATACAATAGCCGTATCATACGGACCCCACCTACGTCCACAGCTGTAATCATCACTTCATACAGATTCTGGCCGAAAAACACGAGCTAAACAGATCATGATGCAGACCCACCCACCTCGTTGTCATGAACTGCACCACACGGCTCCTACCGGGGAAGACGTTGGCGCTACAGCTGTAGAACATACAAATCCCACCCGGACAACAGACACAACAATGGTCTTTTTATTCGACAATAGAAGAGGGGGGAAATCTATCGATAGATATTGTCGGCGACGATAGATTGTGGAAGGTACATATCGACATATAATGTCGGTGACAACTGACTGATGATGCTGCCGATCGATAGACATCGTCGAACACCATAATAGATGACGAACCGTGTGCATCGATGGCCATTTCCGGCCACAATAGATTGTGCCAGATGTCCATCAATGTCCATTGTCGGCCACAATAGATTGTGGGAGATGTCTAAGATGGCCATGGTGGGCCACAATATATTGTGCGAGAAGTCCATCAATGGCCATTGTCGGCCACAATAGATTCTGCGAGACGTCTACCGATGGCCATTGCGGCCACAACAGATTGCGCAAGATGCCTATCGATGGCCATTGTCGGCCACAATAGATTGGGCGAGATGTCTATTGCGGCCACAAAATCTTGTTCGAGATGTCTACCGATGGCCATTGTGGCCACATTCATTGTGCGAGATGTCTATCGATAGCCAATATTTTGAGCCCCGTGGAGGAAAATACCCACGGATACACAACGGATACACCATGGCGACACCACGGATAACCATGGCAACACCATGGTGTTACCATGGTGTCACCGTGGTGTCACGATGGTATCACCGTGGTCACAATGGTGACACCATGGCCATCCATGGTGTCACCATGAAGTAACCATAGTGCCACCATGGCCATCCGTGGTGTCACCATGGCCATCCATGGTGTCACCATGGCAATCCTGTACTTACCATGGCGTCCCCATAGCTATCCGTGGTATCACCATGGCGTCACCATGGTCATCCTGGACTCGTCATGGTGTCATCATGGCTATCCGTGGTGTCACGATTGAGCCACCATCACTTTGGCCATGCATGGTGTCACCATGGCTATGTGTAGTGTCACCATGGCGTTACCGAGGTTTCACCATGGGGTCACCATGGAATCGCCACGGAATCGCCATGGCTATCCGTGGAGTCACCATGGAGTCACCATGGTGTCACCCTGGTGTTACCATGGAGTTACTGTGGAGTCTCCATGGCTCTCCGTGGTGTCACACATGCCCAGGCGTGGTGTGACCATGGTGAAATCATGGTCTCACCATGCCTATCCGTGGTGTCACCATGGTATCACCATGGCTATCCGTGGAGTCACCATGGCCTCATCATAGCTATCAGTGGCGTCACAATGGCGTCACCATCGCTATCCGTGGTGTCACCATGGTGTCACAATTGCCATCCTAGGCTCACAATGACGTCACCATGGCTATCTGTGGTGTTACCATGGCGTCACCATGGAGTCACCGTGGTGTCACCTTGGCGTCACCATGGTGCCACCATGGTGTCACCATCGAGTCACCGTGGAGCCTTCATGGCTATCCATGGTGTCGCGATGGCTTACCATGGTGATCATCATGGAATCACCTTGGAGTCACCATGGCCGTCCGTGGTGTCACCATTATGTCACCATGTCCATCCTGGACTCACCATGACGTCACAATGGCTATCCTGAACTCACGATTGGCGCCACCAATGATTTCGGTGGTATCATTTTCGTGTCACAATGAGGTCACCATGGCTATCCGTAGAGTGACCACGGCAATCGGTGGAATCATCATGGCGTCACCTTGGAGTCACCGAGGTGTCGCCATGGGTATCCTGGACTCACCATGGCATCACCATGGCTATCCGTGGTGTCACCATGGTGTCACCATAGGGTTACCATGGAGTCCCCATGGGTATCCGTTGCTATAATGGTGACCGCCATGGCTATCCATGATGCTAGCGTGGCGGTCTATCGTGGATTAATAGGAGCCACCACCATGGTGTCATCGTGGCTATCCTAGACTCACCATGGTGACACCATGGTGAGTGACACGACGGTGACACGACGGTGACACCATGGCTATCCATAGCGTGGCCATGGTGACTACATTGTTACACCATGGCTATCCTGAACTCTGCATGGCGTCACTATGGCTATCCGTGGTGTCTCCATGGCGTCATCGTGGTGTCACCATGGTGTCACCATGGGTTCACCATGGAATTGCCATTGACATCCGTGGAGTCACCGTGATGTCACCATGGCGTGACCATGGGGTCGCTATGGGGTAACCGTGGAGTCGCCATGGCTATCCGTGGTGTCACCATGGAATTCGTGGTGTCACCATGGTGCCACCATGGCTATCCGTGGTGTGATCATGGTGTCACCATGGCTATCTGTGGTACCACGATGGCGTCACTAAGGCTATATGTGGCGTCACCGAGGGTATCTGTGGCGTCACCAAGGCGTCACCATCGCTACCCGTGATGTCACGATGGTGCGACCATGTTGTCAGCATGGAGTCACACGGTGTCCACATGTCGTAAACATGACCATCCTGGACTCACCATGGCGTGCCCATGGCGTTCAGTGGAGTCACCACGGTGTCACTTTGGCTATCCTGGATTCACCATGACGTCACCATAGTTATCCGTGGTGTCACCATGAGGTCACCATGAAGTCGCCATGGTTATCGGTGGAGTCACCGTGGCGTCACCATGGCATCACCATGGTGTCACCATGGAGTCATCGTGAAGTCATCATGGCTATCCGTGGTGCCATCATGGCTATCCATGGTGTCACCATGGTGTCACCATGACTATCCGTGGCGTCACGATGGCGTCACCATCGCTATCCGTGGTGTCACCATGATGTGACCTTGGAGTCATTTTGCTGTCACCATGGCGTCACCATGGCTATCCTGGACTCACCATGGCGTCACTATGGCTATCCGTGGAGTTAACATGGTGTCACCATGGCTATCCTGGACTCACCATGGCACCACCATGGCTATCCGTGGTGTCACGATGGCTCACCATGATGACGCCATGGTTTGGCCATCGAGTCACCGTGGTGTCGCCATCGCCGTCCGTGGTGTCACCATGGCACCACCATGGCTATTCTGGCCTCACCAATGAATCAAAATGGCTATCCGTGGAGTCACCATGGCTGTCCGTGGTGTCATAGCGGTGACCCCATGGTGCCAGCATGGCTATCCGTGATGTCACCATGGTGTCACCATGGCTATCCGTAGTGTAACCATGGGGTCACCATGGCTATCCGTGGTGTCACCATGGTCTCCCTGTACTCACCATGGTTATCCGTGGTGTCACCATGGTCTCCCTGGACTCACCACGGCTATCTGTGGTGTCACAATGGCTTAGCATGGTGATGTCATGGTTTACTATGGAGTCACCGAAGAGTCACCATGGCGGCCCGTGGCGTCGTCATTGTGTTATCCGTCGTCACCATGGCTATCATCGACTCACCACGTCGTCACCATGGCTATCCGTGGAGTCACCATGGTGTCACCATGGCTATCCTGGACTAACCATGGCGTCACCATGACTTTCGGTAGTGTCGCCTTGGCGTCACCATGGTTTCACTATGACAATCAGCGGAGTGACCATGGCCATCGGTGTAGTCATCATGGTGTTACGATAGCGTCACCATGGAGTCCCCATGGCGTCACGATGGGTATCCTGGTCTCACCATGGCGCGACCATGGCTACCGGTGGTGTCACCATGGGGATACCATCGACTCACCATAGCTAGCCGTGGTGTCACCATGGCTATCCGTGGATATACATGGTGATCGTTGCTATCCATGGTGTTAACGTGTCGGTCTGTCGTGTATTAGAGGCACCATCATAGGGTGTCACAGTGGTGTCACAATGGCTATCATAGACTCACCATGGTGACACCATGGCTACCCATGGTGTCGCCGTGATGGCTCCATGGTGGTAACATGGCTATCCGTGGTGTTTCCATGGCTATGTCGAACTCGCCATGGCGTCACCATGGCTATCCCTGGTGTCACCATGGCGTCACCATGGCATCACCATGGCTATCCTGGACTCAACACGGCATCACCATCGCTATCCGTGGAGTCACCATGGTGTCACCATGGCCATCCGTGGTGTCACCAGGGTTTCACCATTGAGTCACCATGGAGTCACCATGGTGTCAACATGGCCACCTTGGGTTCACCATGGCATCGCCATAGCTATCCATGGGGTCACCATTGTGTCATTATGGCTCTCCTGGACTCACTATGACGTCACTATGGGTGTCCGGGGTGTCATCAGGGTGTCACCATGGGGTCACCTTGGAGACATCATGGTGTCACCATGGTTCCCCTGGGCTCACCATGGTTATCCGTGGTGTCATCATGGTGTGAAAATGGCTATCCTGGGCTCGCCATGGCATCACCGTATCCACCGTGGTGTCACGATGGTGTCACCATGGACTCATCGTGGAGTCACCATGGCTATCCGTGGTGTCACCATGGCGACATCATGGGGATACCATGGAGTCGCGATGGCTAGCCGTGGTGCACCATGGTTATACAGGGCTATACATGGTGACCGTCATTTCTATCCATGGTGTTAACGTGGCGGTCTGTCATGTCTTAGAGACTTCACCATAGGGTGTCACAATAGTTTTCCTAGACTCGCCATGGTGGCAACATAACTATCCATGGTGTCGACGTGAGAAATACATGGTGACAACATGATTATCCGTGGTGTTCCCATGGCTCTCTCGAACTCATCATGGCGTCACTATGGCTATCCGTGGTATCACCATCGCGTCTACGTGGTATCACCATGGCTACCCTGAACTCAACACGGCCTCACCATCGCTATCCGTGGAGTCACCGTGGTGTCCCCATGGGTATCCGGGACTCACCATGGCGTCACCATGGTTATCCGTGGCGTCCCCATAGCGTCACCATGGTGTCAGCATGGCTGTCACCATGATGTCAGTATGGCTGTCATGAACTCAACAAGGCATCACCATGGCTATTCGTATTTCACAATGGAGTCACCATGGTGTCACTATGGCTGTCTGTGATGTCTCCATGGCGTTACCATGTTGTCACCATGTTGTCACCATGGCGTCACCACGGAGTCCCCACGGCTATCCGTGGAGTCGCCGTGGTGTCACCATGATGTATCACGATGGAATCACCGTAGAGCCACCGTGGCTATAAGTACTGTCACCATAGTGTCACCTTGGGTCGTCCTCGAGTCGCCACGGCTTTCCGTGTAGTCTCCGTGGTGTCACCATGACTCCACCATGGCGGCACCATCGCTATCCGTGGAGTCACCGTGGTGTCACAATGGTGTGGCCATGCAGTCACCTTGGAGTCACCGTGGTTATCCGTGATGTCACCATCGTAATCCGTACTGTCACGATGGTGTTATCATGGCTATCCGTGGTGTCACCATGGCGTCACCATGGCTGTCCGTGGCGTCAGGATGTCGTCACTATCGCTATCCGTGGTGTCACCATTGCGTCACCATGGTGTCGCCATGGTGTCACCATGGCGTCAACATGAGTATCCTGGACTCACCATGGCGTAACCATGGCTATCCGTGTAGTCACTGTGGTGTCACCATGACTATCCTGGACTCACCATGGCGTCACCAGGTTGTCACCATGGAGTCAGCACGTTGTCGCCATGGCTATCCCGGACTCACCATGGCTATCCGCGGTGTCACCATGGTGTTACAGTAGCTATCCTGGGATCACCTTGGTGCCACCATGGACTCATCGTGGTGTCACCATGACGTCTCCATGGACTTATCGTGGTGTCACCATCGCGTCACCACGGTCTCACCATCGTGTTACCATGGAGTCAACGTGGAGTCCCCTTGGCTATCCGTGGTGCCACCATGGCTCACCATGATGACGCCATGGTGTCGCCATGGAGCAATCCGTGGTGTCACCATGGTGTCACGATTGCGTCACCATGGCTATCCTGGACTCACCATGCGTCATCATGGCTATCGGTGGTGTCATCTTGGTGTCACCTAGGAAGTCACCACTGCTATCCGTGGAGTGACCATGGTTATCGGTGGAGTGCCACGGCGTCACCATGGCGTCACCATGGAGTGACCGAGGTGTCACAACGGGTATCGTCTGGACTTACCATGGCGTCACAATGGCTATCCGGGTGTCACCATGGTGACATCATGCGGTTACCATGGAGTCACCCCGGGTATTGGTGGTGTCACCATGGCTGTCCGTGGTGTCACCATGGCTATCCGTGGTGTCGCCAAGGCGTAAACATCGCTAACCGTGGTGTCACCATGTCCATCCGAGGTGTCCCCATGGCGTCACAGTGGTGTCACCATGGAGTCACCATGGCTAGCCGTGGAGGTACCGTGGATTCACCATGACATCACCATGGTGTCACCATGAAGTCACTGCTTATTCAGCATGACTATCGGGGGTGTCACCATGATGTCATGATAGCTATCCGTGGCGTCACCATCGCTATACGTGGTGTCACCATCATGTCGTCATGGCGTTACCATGGCTATCCTGGGCTCACCATGGCGTCAACATGGCTATCTGTGATGTCGCCATGGTATCACCATCGCCATGCTCGACTCACCATCGCGTGGCCATGGCTATCCGTGGTGTCACCATGGTGGTACCATGGGGTCACGATGGAGTCACGGTGGTGTCACCCTGGCTACCCTGGACTCATCATTGCTGTCCGTGGTGTCACCACGGTGTTACCATGACTATCTTGGGCGCACCATAGTTTTACCATGGCTATCCACGCTGTTGTCATGGGGTCACCATGGCGTCACCGTGGTGTCACCATGGCTATCCGTGGTGTCACCATGGAGTCACCGTGTGTCACTATGCCTATCTTGGAGTCACATGGCGTTATCATGGCTATCTGTCGAGTCACCATGGTATCACCATGGCTATTCTCGACTCATCATCGCGTCACCATGGCTATCCGTGGTGTCACCATAGTGTCACCATGAGGTTCCCATGGAGTCCCCATGGTGTCACTCTGGCTACCCTGGACTTACTATAGCTATCCGTGGTGTCACCATGGTGTTACCATGGCTATCCTAGGCTCACCATGGCGTCACCATAGCTATCCGTGTTGTCACCATGGCGTCACCATAGAGTCACCGTGGTGTTACCATGGAGTCACCGTGGACTCACCATGGCTATCCATGGTGTTACCATGGCTCACTATGGTTAACCGTGGTGCCACCATGGTGA